>JAAAKG020000001.1:1959685-1976542 GCA_010014905.2 Druon quercuslanigerum | reverse complement strand
GAAGGGTGAAATTGTAAGATTTTGGAGGACCAAAAACTGTCTAGAAAGGGGGGTGTTACGAGAACCTGACTTTCATACCTTATTTACACTACTAGCCTTGCCCGTAGGTGCCTCTCTAGAATACAGGGGCATAGTGTAGCATCCACGCCTGGCGCATATTCAGTTCTGTTCTAACTCTCAAGAAATAAAGACGTACGGAGTTGCTGTCTGCAATTCAGTTCTTAATATATAATCCATAGACATTATTTACCACATAACACTGTTGTGAATTTATGAAAAATGAGTGCTACGCACACCTGGACACTCACAGTGTCAAATGTATGGCAAAACTGGGGTCTGTAACAATATGCAGAACATTTGGAATATTAGTACAACTTTTAGTTCGCAGGGTGCAGTTTAATTTCCCAGGGCTGGCAATGTAACTTTGAAATTCATAATGTCCATCATCGATGAAAGAATCTTAAATAAGTGTATACAGAAAAAACCCTTCTGCGTTTGGCGAAAGTTTTGTTTTCTGATTCTGCAATTATGTTTATTAAAAGTTTTAATAAATTAGAATGGCTCTTTCTATACATTTTGCACGACCGTTGATACGACGATTGTTGATGCAATCAAAATATTTGGCTAGATCAACCAAAATATTTGATTGGATCAACCAAAATATTTATGATAATCAACCAAACTTTATTACCAAAAAAATTTGGTTGAATCAACCAAAAATTTTATTAACCATATAGCAATGAATTTATTTGTTTGATACACCAAATTTTTGTTGCATCAACCGAACTTTTTTTTGAATGCAGACTTATGGGGTTCATATGTGGAAAGTAATATGTTATTCTTATTCTTTAACTCATTGTGAAGAGAAAAGTTGAGTTTCAATAATTCCAACTAATAATGAGTCTTTTTCCGTATTTTTTCTTGAGGTAAAAGTTCACAAATCTAAAATGGCTAATATTGCCACTATATTTGTTTATGAGCACGAACGATTTGGCTCAAATTTTATCAACGTTTTTAAAATTTATTGATTTTTGCACAATGCAAATTTCCGGATTTTTATGTTTGAGTAAAAAATTATAAATTTGATAATAAAGATTTCTGAATAAAAGTTGAGCGTTTCGTCGAGCCTCACACTGTCATATTTTTATAAATTGAATTTTCCAAGTTGGTCATTTTCGGAAATGCTTCCGCGTTTCAGCAACGCACGGGGTGCTGGGAGAGCGAGTCTGAACGCCAATGACGTTATGGATTGTTGGAGTTACGTTAGTAGTCGCGGGATGGTAATTTCGACCGAAAGCAATATCATGGTAAACATCTTAATAATTCTGCTCAAATAGTATAAATAATATATAAACCTTACATTTTATTGGACGAAAATAATTTTCACAATAATATTGTACATTTTAATTACCGCAAAATAAGTATTTAATTCAGAAAATCTACTCTTAGCTTGAAAATTCGGCTTTGTTGAGCGTATCAACACATTCCTTACAAGTAGTACGCTAAAGGTAAAGGTGATTTGGGTGTTTATCTCAAATTTTAAATTTTTGTAGAGACTTTTACGTGAAGACACTTCGGATCTGTGCATATGAAAAATTAGGGGTGGTTTTAGGGGTTGTTTAATATTATTGTGGGGTTGGAAATATAACTTATGTTGGGTTTTCTCAAGATGATTTGGGTGATTCTCTTAGATTTCTTATTTTGTTGAGACTTTTACGTCAGGACCCTCCTGATCTATTCCTATGAAACATTGGGGGTGGTCTTAAGGGTTGTTGAATATTATTATGGGGTTGGAACTTATAACTTTGGGTTTTCTGAAGTTAAGTTGTATAATTATTTTAAATTTCTTAAATTTAGCCCATGCTTAGGACAAAATACGTGCTTTGCATCAAACGAAAAAAAGACTAATGTTAGTAGCCGCGTGACGGTCAATTAAACCGATATCGTATATGCAAACTTGTAACAAAGGAGAACCGTGCACGAAATTCTAAATAGCCGCGTAAAAATACACGTAAATACCTTAACTGAGAATAGATAGCCGGAAAACGATAACAGTGAAAGAGTTTATTAGTGCACACAGAAAAATAGATATTGAAAAGTAGATATTAAAAACTTTGATACTTAACATAATATATAGATATTGCGGTATAATATATAGTATCTTTCATTCAACATACAAGATATTAAAGGGCTATATCTGTTAATATGGGAATTATAAAACGTTTTATATTAACAGTTAATATCTAAGATATTAAAAAAAATGAAATTTTATTGGAGCAGCGTCGCTGACGTGTGGCGTGGCGACAAACGATTTTAGCCCCGCTTTGTTTATATCTTTAACATTCGGCGCGTGTGTTATGGTTTTTTGGATATACAGGGTGGGCACGCTGGGGCTTACAAAAATGTATGCAATCCGTCTTACACGTCAAAGCTATGCCTATGGGCGTGTATGCCGGCTTGCATACTTTTTGAAAAATGGATTGATTGTTTTTTGATATATTATTATTTTCTCAAGAAAATGAGGACTCTGCTACAGGCATCTTGCATATTACCTTTGAACAGTGTGTTATCCGTTCTGCACGAAAATTGCATAATTATGAAGAAAGGGGAATGCTTGAGGATTCGGATTTCAAAAACAGAGAATCTTGATATATTCTTTTGCATTTTATAGAAAATGTCATGCTCTACAGGTAATTTTTGTACAATTAACAAATATTTTTCAAATGTCTTAGATTCTGTCCTTTAATATCTCGGATATTGTTAATTAAAATCTTCTTTTTAATATCTACGGATGCTCTACTTCAATATCTAGATTTCTGTCCTATAGTTAAATCGCTAAGATATTAACTACTAATATCTAGATAGTCTGTGCTAATATCTATTTTTCTCTGTGTAGAATTTTATTTTTTTATTGTAGTTTTTCTGTGATAGGGGTAATTTTTGAAAAATTGCGCCAGGGGTCATGCAAGAACTCTAAATGAAACCTCAATTCCTGCGAAAGAAAAAAGTAGATGCAACAAATATTGTTATTCTAGTGCTACTAGCTTTACGTAAAGCTGCCAGCTTTAGCATGTAGATGTAGTACCATGCATTTTCTTTAATGCAGAGTCCAAAATGTGGCTTTCATGTGTTAAATGAGCCTTAAATGAGCCCTTAATTAGCATAAAGTGTTTGGGCACGGTCTGAGAAAAGCAAGAACTGCTGATTTACTTCATTCGTAGCATCATGTAAAATTTATTTACGGGGTGGTTTTCTAGCGTTGGGGGTGGAAAAGTGTATGATGTTTTCGGATTGCTACACGGAGAAAAATGGATGTAACGCAGACTATCCAGATATTAGTAGTTAATAGCTTAGAGATTTAACTATAGCACATAAATCTAGGGCATAAAGTGTTTGGGCACGGTCTGAGAAAAGTAAAAACTGCTGATTTACTTCATTCGCAGCATCATGTCAAATTTATTTACTGGGTGGTTTTCTAGCGTTGGGGGTGGAATAGTGTATGATGTTTTCGGATTGCTACACGAAGAAAAATGGATGTTGACGCAGACTATCCAGATATTAGTAGTTAATAGCTTAGAGATTTAACTATAGCACATAAATCTAGGGCATAAAGTGTTTGGGCACGGTCTGAGAAAAGTAAAAACTGCTGATTTACTTCATTCGCAGCATCATGTCAAATTTATTTACTGGGTGGTTTTCTAGCGTTGGGGGTGGAATAGTGTATGATGTTTTCGGATTGCTACACGAAGAAAAATGGATGTTGACGCAGACTATCCAGATATTAGTAGTTAATAGCTTAGAGATTTAACTATAGGACATAAATCTAGATATTGAAGTAGAGTATCCATAGATATTAAATAGAAGATTTCAAATGACAATATCCAAGATCCCCATCGGACTGCGTGAACGGAAATGATACTGTACAGAGTATTCTCGTAGTATCCACATAGTATCCCTTCCGTTTCATACAACAAACACTCAAAAAAACAGCAAGATCGATTTTTAAATTGGTGAAATTCGAATTCTACGTTAAAATTCCTATAGGAAGGTCACGGACGCAATAGTTGTTTTGGCAACGGTAAAAAGTAAAAAAAATGTAAGGCGTATAACGCCAGTTGACTGAAACACTTAAAACTCATCATCTGCAAGTAGCAGTCAATAGGCGTTATAGGCCTTATATTTTTTTTTACCTTTTACCGTTGCAAAAAAACTATTGCGATTACTCCATGACCTTCGAATGGGAATTTTAACGTAGAATCCGAATTTGACCAATTTAAAAGTTGATCTTGCTGATTTTTGGATTTGTTTTTGCATGATACGCGATCCCCTGGGGATATTGAAGGACATAATCTAAAATATTCAAGAAATATTTTTAATTGTGCAAAACTTACCTGTAAAGCATGCCATTTTCTATAAAATTCAAAAGGATTTTATATCGTTTTATACAACCAATATAAACAGATATTGCTCTTTAATATATCGTATGTTGAATAGAAGATATTAAATATTATTCCGTTATATCTATATATTATGATTAAATATCACAGTTTCTAATATCAACTTTTCAAAATCTATTTTTCTCCATGCAGAAAATGTTCAAAATTGGTTCAATACTTTTTCTTGCACTTTATCATCACTTTTGGTTAGCGGGTAGCTTTCTGATGTTGAGGAATTGTTTTGAAAAATTGAATTTAAAGGCGTAGAGATCCTAAAAGCAGCCCTTAATTCTGATAAGCTCACTTTCATGATCAGTGCATAGTAATTTTTTAGGATAATTTATCGGTTATCGTGGTTATTTTTTAAATATTGTGCCGGGGACCATACAAGAACCCTAAATAAGCCCTCCATTGCTGTGAAAGAAAAAAGTTGATGCAACAAATATTTCTACTATGGTACTGCTAGCTGCACAAAAGACTAGCAGTAACATGCATTAAAAAAAATGCTTGGCCAAAAATTTGGATTTTGAGTATTAAATAAGCCCTAACTGAGCCCTTGTTTCGGACACAGGGCATAGACTGGTTCGGCACAGTCTGAGAAAATAAAAAACTGCTGATATACTTCCTTCTCAGTTTTATGTCAAATTCCTGAACGGGGTGGTTTAGATCGAGAATATTCTAAACTAACGCATTATTCTTTCTTGCGCTTTATCAGTTATTTTGAGTAAGGGAAGGTTTGGAAAATTTATTTTAAAGGCATTGAAGAGCCAAAAAGAACCCTTAGTTCTGATGTACTCACATTTATTAGTGGATATTTATTGTTCAGAGTATATTTTCCGTGACAAGGGTTGTTTTTGAAAAATTGCGCTGGGGTACTGGAAAAGCATTAAATGAGCCCTCAAGTTCTGCGAAAGAAAAAATGAGATGTAACAAACATTTCTACCATGCTCCTGCTAGCTTTACGTAAAGCTGACAGTAACATGCATTAACAAAGAAAACGCAGAGCCCAAAGATTATTTTTTGGCTATTAAATGAGCCCTAAATGAGTAATTAATTCTGACATAGGGCAATCATTATTTGGGCATGGTGGTATTTCTCGGTTTATCCACCTGTCTTAGAATGACTTGGCACGCGTGTATGGCTTTGCCGTTACGAACACCTACGAGAGCACCGATCACAAGGACAGTTATTTTAACCGAATATTTTGAATATTTCGAATATTTCACTCCCTGTGAAATCCCGCGGTTATCCTTGTTACAAAATTTTAACTATATATACATCTATTTATATTTAGAAAAACGTCTTCTTATGTCAAAAGTAAATTCCTTGGCATAAATAGAATTTTCTCTCAAATTTAAGATTAAGAGGATTTCATTTATCTTAACTCTTGCAGCCAAATAATTCTGATTGTGTGCAAAAGAGACTCACGTGGTTCAAGTGTGGGCCAGAGTGGACAAGAGGACAATACATTTATTTCAAGATTACTTTTTCTAGCGTGACTTGTTATTACTGACAACAAAGTTTCATCCAAAATTTCCTGAAAGCATGACACTTTGCATAGGCGTTTTAGGGCCTTTATAAAGTTATATTGATAGTTATCGCTACTGTGGCCCCAAATGCAGGGCCCTATGTAATAATTCGTTACACAAAAAATAATAAATATTAAAGTTACGCTAAAATTACCAACACCAATGTTAATTACTGTGCATTATTCTCACACAAAATTTATTACATATTCTGATGTCAACTATATTTATTTATTTTATTTATAGATTTAATTATGAAATTAATCAAGAAGTCTACAGACTAGTGCTTAGACGTAATGAACTTGTATTATCCTGTTCCTTAGAGGGCTATTTAGCCCTAGGGACTTTTCTTTAATAAATACAAAATACCAATGGAGTATATGTGAAAAATCACTGCAGATATTGATCTAAAGCTAAAACTAATTGCGCTAATTGAATGTACGCAAAAAATTACTAGAAGAATATGTGCTAGATGTCATAAAAACGTAAATATGTACCACGGGCATATGTAGATAAAGCTACAAATCAATTTTTCATTGTTTTGTTATAAAGAATATGGACAAGGTAGTGAAAATCAACACACGTTCCGCTAGTAGTTTTTGGCGTAGAATCGATTATCGCAGTTACTTTTAGCATATGGTCCATATTTATACATCTATTTATAAGAAAATTTTGTATAATACTCCTGCATGTATACCCAAAGTGGCCAAAATGCAAAATCAATCCCATATAGGCCCCAAAAAACGTATGCAGTTTCATGTTTTCATAAAAAAATACAAGGACGGGGTAACTTTACGGCTTGACGTTTAGACTATAAAAATCAAGGTTGAATTTGAATTGAGTACAAAAAGCACTATGTTTCATGACATGTTCCATTCCATGGATACATACGCTATAGACATTTCTTGAAATTTTAATTATTTTTCCACTACAAACGTGATTGAAATCTACCATATCGACTGAAATCAAAGAAAGTAAATTTTTCTCATGATTGAATTTTCAATGACACGTCGTTGAATAGTCGAGCATGGTACACTAGAACTTAGATTAATTAGTTCGGATTAACTGCGTTCCTAGAAATGATGCCGGGACGTTTTCATGACGAGAGGAGCCGCAGGACTGAGATTAAGATTGCGCCATGCGTCCAAATTCAACAGGAATCGTTCCTTCGACTCTGACTATTTATATTTGGACGGTCTTCTGGATTTAATTTAATGCAATGCCAGAAATGCCTACAACCGGAACTAAATCCACGTTCCAGTATAGTTGCATAAAGCCTCACCTCCATATGGTTGAAAATTTCATCAGATTTTTTTAAGGCAGTATAGGTAACATCTTTTGACTACTCTAATTTAAGAGAATTTAAAATAATTCAAATAATTTAACAAGAATTCTAGAAATAAAAAAACTAAGTAACACTGTGCACCTGGATCTAATAGTGGATAACCCCTTGTTTAAAAATGATATAATCTAAAGAAGAAAATTAAAACTTTGTCTAGATAAGTAATCCCAGAGAGGCCGCCATTATCAGCGCCTGCTTGGATTGCAGCGACGTTCATTGGCTGTGGTGCGCACCTGTTTTTGAGTTTCAAATAAGGACACGGAATCGAGCCAAACAGAGACGATCAGTTCAAACATGCACATATCAAGTCACCCTGTTGGAATCACTGGTATAGATCCACCTTTAATATACCCTGTTCGTGCTGTATCATGTACTTAAATAGGTAATGGATAAAGGTTGTTTTTATACTTAGATATATAGGGCTGGGTTGTTGAATGAATAACTCAATATTTACAGAGGATGATGATAGCGAAAATACCTTAATCGCCACCATGTCTCTCTTGACCTCGCTGACCTCGCTCTGGCAGGACTCAACACTCTTGGTCAGCTCTTGCAGTTGCGTGCGTATCTCACATAGTGCGACAGTCGTTTCCAGTTGGCGATCACCCCGCTGTTGCAGCTCGTCCAGCTTGGCACTCAAGTTCATACTCATAACGCTGACCTGTTTTTGTAGACTACGCACACACACATACACGTGCTTGCATAAATATTTGCTGTCACCGTATTTAAAAAATATACAGAAATAACAACACTAGCCTAGTAAATCAAGACCAGATATTAATGTGTGGCTAGTCTCTAAGTTTTCCAAATATCTCCACACCAAACTGCCGAGCCCTAATTCAATTGAGTTATAATATAATAATATAATATAATATATATAATAATATAATAATATATGTCCCAAATATATTCTAAGATAATTTATCTACGAAGAAATGGTTCGGACCAAGGTTGATCAGAACCGAGGGGGACATTTGTCTGTACCATAAATTTTGACCTTGAGGTCAATTTTCAAGGTCAAATAGAGGTAAGGCCCTTTTCTTAAATGAGAACCCCTATTTTTGACTGCGGATTTGAAAAGAGCAGGAAATTTCACGTCCCACAAGACCTGTGGAAGATAGTTTTTGTGACCTTGGAAAGGTAAACAATCAAGGTCAAATGTCTGAGAAACGACCAGATATCTTCTAAAATACCTTATCTACGAAGAAGTGGGCCCGACAAAGGTTGACCAGTACCGAGGGGGACATTTGACTGTGCCATAAATTTTGACCTTCAGGTCAATTTTCAAGGTCAAATTGAGGTAAGACCCTTTTCTTAAATGAGAACCTCTTTTTTGACTACGGATTTGAAAAGAGCAGGAAATTTTATGTAAAAAAGGACCTGTGGAAAATGGACCTTTCTAAGGACACAAAAACTATTTTTCCACAGGTGCTTTTTGATGCAAAATTTCCCGCTCTTTTCAAATCCGCAGTCAAAAATAGGGTTACTCATTTACTAAAAGGGTCTTAACTCCATTTGACCTTAAAAATTGACCTCAAGGTCAAAGTTGATGGTACTTTCAAATGTTTCTCTCGGTCCTTGTCAACCTTTATTCGAACCATTTCTTCATAGACAAAAGTATTTTAAAAGATATTTTATATTATAGATTAAAACTTATCATTGTGTGTATACCAATTGGTATATCAAACAATTAACCAAAGTTTAATGTACACATTGATTGTCAGCAATTGTTTTTTACTTTCGTGAGCTACTGACTCGGCAGCGAGAAGACTTTACGTACATTACAATGTTATACAGGTATATATCGAAAACAACACAGGCAAAGTATAAATGCCACTAAAAGCATGGCTAGGTTTGTGTAGTGATATGGTAAGGTGAGAGACTAAGGAGATCTGCAGCTGTGCACATAAGATTAAAATTTGTTGGCGCTTAGATGAAGATATACTAGAGATTTAATATGAACAGTGGCCCTTAGTGTTTGGGAGACGTTTCAAGTAAAAAAATAAACCAAGATTTAAATATCAATATATTTAAAAAATGTAAATCTTTACGCGATTCCTGCTATTCTCACGATCAATAAGGTGCACCGAATTATTTAAGCTTGCTTGTTTTCTTATTGAAGCCCTAAGTTTATAAAAAATCTACCGATGAAGGATTCTTACTTCTGTCATCCGCTGTTCTCTTCGCGAGCATATTTCTTTCATCCTTATATCTTATCCAATACAAAATTGGTAATTATCTTAGCTAAGGTCGTTCTTAGCTTCATGCACGTTCTTCAGAGCTTTCCTTTCTAATAAAAAAATTGAATTTAAAATTCCCAGATCAACGTTCTCCTAGGAGGTATAATATTTTTGTGTATACAGACACATTAATAAATGCTATATTGTAGTTTATTTATCTTGAAAATGTTTCTCTTCGCACACTTTGTATCCCTTTAATGTAGAAAGCTTCTTATAAAAAGCTCGTTAAAAAAATTTGATACACGAACTTGTATCACGAAGAATTTTCGAAGTTCCAGTCAAGAGATAAAAAATCATCTTTTCGTGCATACGCAATATTGAATTAGGGTTTGTAAAATTAGACATTTTCTTATCTCGCATGACTTTTTTCGTTATAAATAAGAAGAAATTCTTAATATAAAAACACAAAGTGCACAAAGAAAAAATACACAACCGTTAAGAATTCCTCCTTTCAAATTCAAGTTAATCCACTTTTATGAGTATCTGTTAAAATAAATTATTTCTTATTAGTACCATTTCAAAAACTATAATTCATGGTTTTCAGACGCGGCGTCTCTTCGTCTACAAATTATTTCAACTATTTTCTCCCTACCTCCTGGTGTGACAAAATAATTTTCCTACAAGCAAGAAATTGCAAGAAAATTCAAGGATTATTGGATAATGATTTGGATTCTTCAATGGTTAATTTTTATTTTCAATTTGTGTAATGACGCTAAATTCATAGTGTATATCAGGGTAGAGGTGTGTAGATGAACCCTTATGGCTCCATTAATAATAATTAAGACGAAGTGATATTAAAATGTTTCTTTTTTTAACAGACTCTTCCATTATTAAAGATCACGCATTAATATTTATATTAAAGAATGAAAGACATTATATCACAATTTAAAATCATTTAAAACTACTATGATTTACCACCTACTTGAAACCCCTGGGTCTGACTTGCGATCTTTATAATATTATAACAGAAAATAAAGATTTGAAAATTATATTTCTGTATGCGCGTGATGATCACTCTTGAAACCTGGTAAGCAACCCTTCATTGTAAAATCTTTTAAAACTTTTGAAATCTTTGAAATATTTTATATCTTTGTGAAAATTATTGAAATCTCTTCAAATCTTTTGAAATCTCTGAAACTTTAAAATCTGATGTAAACTAAAAATCGATTGGACAGCTCCTCGTGATTTCCTCGTGATTAATTAATTTGAAACAATGATTATTTATAACTTTGTCCCAGCTTAAAAAATTTATTTTTCAATATTTTTATATTTCTGTCCTATATGACTTATTTACACGAGTCGAAATTTAGACCCTACTGTGAAGCCATAACTCCTACCTTAGTAGGTGCTGGAAGCAGTAAAGTAGATTCTAAATAAGCAGCGATTTCAATGTAATTTTGATGCTACTTTGAAGCTAAAAGTGTCCGAAATCGGCCGTTTTTCCACTTTAGCGTGAAAGTAAGGTATGTATTTAAAACAAATTAGATCCTTTTTTAAAGCTCATACTACTATATCTAGATTTATGGCGTCAAAGCATGTTCTCTATAATCTCACACGAATGTGGATGAATAAAAATAAGATTTATTATTTATCAGAAAAAATAAAATAATATCTGTGATATAAATATTAAGGATATTCGCAATAATACTTAAGACATATTATTAATAGAATTTATTGATTTAGACGCTAAAGCATAGTGCACTGAAAAATCCGCAAGTACTAAGAAACGAACCCGGGGTCGCACGCACGCACAAAGTATTTACCAAACACCTAACGCCCCAACCTATTTAGCTAACGGAACGCGTTAGATTGCCTTCCATAAAAAGCATGAGCACTTTTAAAATACTTCATGGTCTAAAATCTTCTTAAGCGGGAAGAATAATTTAAATAATTACTTTTTTTAAACTTTCTGTGTCGTTAAATATTTGCAACCTTTTTCGAGGAGTTCAATATAAACTTGTCCTGTTTTTTAGAAGTATTCTACGTTATACGCTTTAAAAGAACTTGAGGCTACATATACCAATTGCATTCTGTGTTATTTATTACTTAAACGAATACAATGTCAAACTTGGCGATTTTAATAACAATATCCTTTTATCTCCTTATTAAGCAAAGATTTTTAACAAGTCGTTCAGCATCACCATTTATCCAATTACACTAAAAAAAATACAAATATTTTGTTTAAGATTCAACCTAATATACACCAGGAAATCAGTTTTTTATAACAATAACAGTACTGGTTTTATAACCAATTGTCTCGTTTTCCCCATGAAATCATGTTGCAAATAAATTACCCGTAACTAGGGTAAATCTTGAATTTAATTTTTTTTGGTAATTGAGTCTTCATTCAGTCATTAAGATGACCAATAAGTTCAATTAACCTTAGTAATAAATAATTTTTACTTTATTTTCATGAAGTTTAAATATTGTAAACCAAAAATATTTAAAGTAGGGTCAGTATTGAAGGGGAGGTTAAACAGCGTCAAAGTAGGGTCTTGAGTTATAAAAATGTAGGCTCTACAGAGGCTTCAAAGAGGTGTTACAGCGTCAAAGTAGGTTCTTGAATGCAAAGACTTTAGCCTATAAATATTCAAAGTAAGGCCTATAGATTGAAATGGGGTCAAAGTAGGCTCTAATGTTTCATTCTCTACGAGTTAAAAGTTTAAAGCAGGGGCTATACGTTTTAATAGCGTCAAAGCAGGTTCCAATAAGGAGCTGCAACATCAAAGTACGGCCTAAATTTCGACTCGGGAAAGGAAGAAAATTGTACAATAATAAATAACTAGAAGAATAATTTACATCAACAACTTGTTCCTGGTTTATCCTACCAAAATTTTAATACAGGTATGAAAGTTTATGTTGGTTTAAAAGCACACTTAAGCATAATTTTGTAAACGGATGTTCCAAATTGGAACGTCATAATTTGAAAATTCTGGTTTAAGATCTACGACGCAAAACAATGTAGCATCTCTGAAGGCTCCAAGGCTTGCACTTATACAAAAAAATGTTATCTCTTATCTACATTTCGGCTGAAGGTTGAAAGAAAAACTGCTCACTGAGAGAAATTTCTGCAGCTGATTCGAAAATTAATATTTATGCTCCATGAAATGATAGACTAATGTGCACAGCAGAGCAATAAAAGAGTGATTCATTGAGGATAATATGGTGAAATATAATTGTTGAATGCATTGCGTGTAAAGTGAGAGGGTGTATTAGCAGAAATGAAACGAAATGAAATATGATTGAAAGGATTGCACAGAGATAGAGAAAGAGATCGAAAAATAAATTTGAAGAGGGGAAATAAAAAGATAATGAATTATAGAGCGAGAGTGAGAGACAGAGGCTGAAATTAAGATTGAAAAAAGAAAATAATGTAAGAAAAAAGGAACAAAGAAAAACAGAGCAGTGATGATGTCGGTATGTACCTTGGAGGTAGGGAGACCATGGCTGTGTTCCGAAACTACAGTAGCTTCTACGCCTCCCCACTCTCTCCTCTTCAGATTCAGTTTTTCGTCAAAGAATATTTGTCTTTTTCACAACATATGCACGTATTTTGGATTCCGCCCAATCCAATAAATGAATCTCTATGTTTGCACGGCTTGTTGTCCAACCATGAACCTTCAACCAATGTAGTAGAAGGTACGGCGCGGGCTGGGGGCGACACCCGCCCTGCTTCTATCTCACTCTGTAAACTTTACCTAGTTTGGAAACACAGTCGTGGTTCAGTTAGATGTTAAATGGAATATTCGCTCGCATTAGTATGTGACGTCCAATCTGTAAGGTCACGTACGTGCGTCGTATCATTGTACATCTTGTACATCGTACATTACATCGCCATGCGACGCACCGCTAGCTTACTCACCCTGCTTAGCTGCCCACGTACAGAAGCGAGCTTGAAATTTCAATGCAGAATGGCCATCACTTTATGCGAAACGAACCGTCGGCAAAATAATTCACAAAAATTAGCATGACTTGATGAAAAGTATTCATATCGAGTATGCACACAAATAAGTATTTCTTTACCTAAATTATCGTGAAAGAAAGCCTCTAATAACCTTCAGAAATCATTGGTGTTAAGGTGTTCTTAGTAGTGCTTTCAGTACTTTAAGTCTTCACAGGCATAATTTTAGAAGCTTATGAATTTAAGTATGGACCCTAATTTAAAAAAAAAAACATGTTTTAAAAATTACAAATTTTTCTTTTTGTGACAATTATGTTCATTACCCATAATAATAACTGTTAAAATTGATCTACGGGGATCTACAAGATTCTAAAGTTAGCAAGGATACAAACCATCGATTGTTCTATATGTCAGTAAATGTCAGTTATTGTAATCTTGGATTTATGAAACATCTTCCCAAGTGCAAATTTAATACCATAGCACTATACCACTCGATACTATTTACGGTACTGTCGTACAGTATTGGCCCAGTATCAAGACTGTAGTGTAGAGGTACTGGGCCGGTACCTCTTCATATGTTGATTTAGTACTGGTCTCACTATCATAAAGGTACTGGGCCAGTACTATTCACACTACAGGCTTGGAACCAGGCCACTATCAGCCCCAGTAATCATCTGGTACTCCTCCAGTTGTTGGTCCGTAGTAGATCAGTATAGAAAAAAATATTTTATATAATGTTCATAATTAGTATAATTATTTAAATAGATTAATATAATAAGAATTTTTTGTAGCTCTTGCAGTTTTCATTAAATTAAAAGAATAAAAACGAAATTACTCTAAACTTCGTTCAATAAAATTCTGACGTTTCAGCTATCACTGCGCGCCTTTTTAAGATAATCTGTGTTTACATTCTTGTAAAAAATAAGAATATTCCATTTTCGAGTCAAAACATCTCTCAATGGTTAAGAGTCAACTTTTAAAAATAATGTTGATATGTGCCACCAAATAAAATTAAAATGCACAAAAAACGTATAATATAAAAGCCTCATAAAAATTGACGAGGATTTTTTTAAGAAACTACCGTTTAATTGACGAAAAAAACAAAATCTTTATAATACTTTTTCCGTCAATTAAAATGTAGCTTCTTAAAAAAAACCTCTTTAATTTTTATGAGACTTTTATGTGATACATTTTTTGTATATTTTAATTTTATTTGTTGACACCCATCAACATTATTTTTCAAAAATTGACTCTTAACCATTGACAGATGTTTGACTCCAAAGTGAATATTCTTGGTTTTTACAAGAAAATAAGCACAGATTCTCTGAAAAAGGCACGCAGTGATAGTCGAATCGTCAGAATTTTATTAAACAAACTTTCAAGTAATTTCGTTTTTATTCTTTTAATTTAATGAAAGCCATACGGCCTACAAAAATTCTTACACATACTTTGTAAATGATTCGAAAAAATAATATATTTAAATAAGCAATATATCCAATCAAAGAAACGGAATAGAGATTAAACCTTTTTTATATTCAGTAATATCTTTAACAATAAAACTTTATATATACAGTTTTTCTACACATATATATTATTTTCATTGATTTTCACGCGGGTTGATATATTTAAATCAATAGATATTAAATATATTATCTAAAAATAAACTGCGGTAAAACTGGAAAACACTTATTTGTGTGATGCGTTGTAATAATGGACGTGAAATGGAAAAGTGAGCAACCAGTGGTAAGCCTGCGAGCGCCGCAGCCGTAGAAATTGCGTAATAAATACAATCATTTGTGTATGTTATTATCATTATGATAAAATGTATTAAATGTAATGATATTTACAAGAACATATCTATATTGTGTGATTTATCTATATGTATATAAAGGACAGCTGCCGTGGCATAAAGCCTTGCATTGCATTCTCTGGTTACATACTATAAAGATTATATATATGACAAGCACAGGAGCGTTTGTTTTCCCTTTGATGGAATGTGAAGACAATCTAGTGAGTGCATCATGATGATTCAGCAAAATAACTCAAAACTTTTCTGCACTGCTTTTTTATTAAGGTGTATGTATGTATGTCACTTTTGTTACAACAAATGTCGGGAAAATAAAAGAATCTGTTGCTTTAAATTCATCATCCGAATTATAAACGGCCGTATTATTTATTAATGAAAATATTTATTTTTATTCATTAAAAAATTGGGGAATAATTCTAACTATCAATTGATTAAACAATCGCAGATTTAAAAAAATAACATAGAAGAGGAATTATGAATTCTCCTCAATTTTGAACTATAATTTAAGAGGGAATAGTTTATAATGGATTACCTCTTTTTCTAAAAAAACTTATCATCATTTCCGTTTTGTAGAGACAAAATTAATTGGACTCAGTAATTTATTATATTTTTAGATACATATTTCTGATCCCATACCGCACTACACAAATATTTAAAAACCCTAGGAAAACCCGAAGGAACAATCAATTTTTTCCCGTTCTGTGGAACATAAGGCATACATATATCAGTTGAAATTTAACACATATTTTTAAACTATTTGATACCAGTTATCTAAAATGGTTTGAAAATACTCTTCATCTAATAGCCATTCCTGTCTCAATAAATTTAATTTTACAGGCACACATAAAAAAGAGATTCGGATCTAAAAAAGCGACCTATAAAGCATTGTAGTATTGATAAAGCATAGTAAAAATGATCATTGGTTGGAATTTTATATTTATCAGTTTTTTTATGCAAGTTTAAATTTTTAGTTCAGGTCAAATGATCTCAAGTAGACTACCAGAAATCGAAGTTCATTTTTCTCGCTGTAAAATAAATTTGTTATTAGCCCATATGTTCGAGAAAATTTCCCCAGTTTTAAGTGGCAAATATCATTTTTGGTAATTTATTAACAATGAAAATGCAATGTTACAACATAACGAGCATTTCAGAAATTTTACTTCAGAATATAAAAACATTATAATAAAAAAAAATCAATTGTTTATGAATCAACTGAACTTTATTTAAAAGAATAGTAATTACTATTCTTTTCAACAGATTGACGCACAGCATGCTCTGAGCGCTCACGCGTCTCACTAAAAAATGTATATACCGTGAAATAATAGAAACTACTTAGTATTTCTTTATCTGCCTAGGGATCGCAGGACGAGGAGGATCGCAGGATCGCAGGATCGCAGGACAGGAGAGCAGACGTACCGTGCGCGTATATACACTGTGCTGTCAAAAGTTACTGGTTTACTAATAGTGTCTGTTCATAAAAGTTTTGTGCTGTTATGAACCCCTATACAATCAGCAGGGAAACGGAGTAAGCCGGAAATGAATTTTATACCAGAAAAAATCATGACGCTGGATAATTGGGTCACCAGCAAACCAGCAAAGAAAAGG
>JAAAKG020000001.1:1939334-1952779 GCA_010014905.2 Druon quercuslanigerum | reverse complement strand
ATAAGAGGGGGGAAGGGGGGAGGGGGGATCCAAATTCTACTACCCACTCGGGCTGAACGTGTTCTGCCGGCCCTGTTTGAGCTAATATACAATCTGTAATCAAATACGTTTCACCTTAAGCTGACCACTATTATTTTATTTTTTTGTTTGATATCAAAATCCGGGTAATTTTAAACTTGCTTGGTACATGAAGAAACAAGATTTGGTTTATTATGAACCTGCTGGGTCTATTTGAATTAGAATAGCTGAAACTAAATCCAGCTATTTTTAAACAAAGTATGGTTCAGGTAAACCCGCCTGACGTCAAAACCCACGAAATTTTAAACTAATATTTTGGTTGATCCTAACATCTTTGGGTCACTTTGAATCAGAAACCAATTAATTCTTAATCGGCGATGAGAATTTCGATCAGAAATTCGATTCACTTTGAACTAAAGCGTGGTTCACATTTTAGCTCAGCTTTAACTAAAATTTGGTTTTTTGTTATCCTAAATAGAAGATTTCATGTATAAGTTTCGTTTATTATAAACTGGGTTGGGTCATTTTGAACCAAACTTCATTTATTTTATTTCTACTACTGGGTCGTTTTAAACCAAAATCTGTTAAAAGTCATTTTACGTAAAATGCGGCTTATTAAGAACCTTACCTGTGTATTTTTCTTTTTACGCAAATAAGATTAGTTTGAAACACAAATTAGATCTGAAATTTGGTTCAATTGCAATTAAAAGGCATATCATTTTAATACTAATTCACGATTTACTGAAACTACATTCAGCCATTTTGAACTACTTGTATCCTGAACATCTTTAGGTCACTTTAAATCGATAAGCAGTATTGATTTTTAACTGGCGATTTTTATTTAGATATCAAATTCGATTCAATTTGATATAAAATGCCTTTCATTTTGATCCTCATTCCAGTTCAACTTGAAACGAAATCTGTTTTTTTTTGTAAGGACCTAATATTATTCTATAATTAATTTACCTGAGGGATTTTTTGCTTCTTGTCAAGGTGATTTTTGTGCCTGGTTTCAATTAAAATGTATGTCAATAATTGCCATGTTAACTCTGACCCTGATAGTGCATTTATGTCAACAGCATAGAAGAAACGCCTTTGTTTCAAAAAGCCATCTCTAGTATTAAATAATACCTCAGTGTCAATCGAATCATTTTCGAATATTAGCGGGAAGAATTTCTTTTAAAAGAAGGAATTGGATAATGAGTAAAAACATTAAAAAGTGGACTAAAAAAATAGCCAGAATATTTATGAAAGATATCGACGAACATTTGTGAATACCTTACATGTGCAAAAAGTGCCTAGATACCAATATTATTTTAGTAGCCTTATATGTAATTTCACTAATTTCAAATCAATTAAACGGGACAAAGTGACATTTGACATGTGACAGAAATTTCGAGCAACGACTAAAAAGAAAATAATAATTTAAGTGCCAAGATCTGGAAGGAATGGTCATCAATTTAAAAAAAACACATTTCGAGAAGTATTTAAATTTTGTGAATAAATATCTTTGCAAGTACCGTTTCTCAAAATTCGGTGAATCTTTCTCAGAAAATGTACGTCTCATGGATGTGTTATAAAAAGTGGTACGCATTGAGAGACCACATCTCTTGAGTTAATCCCAGACTGATATTTACAAAATATTGTTCCGAATGAATATCCAAATGCTGTTGAAAATCAATAACATCGGTTTTAATTTTAAATATATATATATATATATATATATATATATATATATAAATTAAAGCGCATTAGAAATTATTATAATTTGAGTGTCTTCGACATGTAATAATTAATTACCGATATAGTCGAGAGTCGAGAATGTTGCATTACTGATAAAAAGTAAATTTTAAGGCCCATAAAGTCCGGACGTAGTTCTCCGTTACGAATGCTATTATAATTAACATAACTTTAGTTTTGTAGAGCGCCGAGAAACGAATTTCGTCTTAGAGTGACGAATACACACGACACTTACAACTGAAAAATTACAATTGAACACTTACAATTGAAAAAACATATATCCATATTTTCTAGCTTTTACTTAACACCATATTATATGTATGTGAATTTATGTGTATATTATATACATACATACATACACGCGACACGAATGCAGTAAGGCAGATGCGAAGTTAACTATATTTATAGAAAATACTTTAATAAATATATATGATATTAAGCGACAAATCGGTTAACTAGAAATACATACATAAGTATATGCAAAACGATTAAACTTATATATATATATATATATATATATATACAAAAATGTATATTATATATGTATATTAACGAGTAGAAGTATATTATGTAGATAATATATCATCATTACTCAATTATCCATTTACAATGCATTATGCATTGTATATCCACAGGTATGAAAATCGTATTTACAGTTTAAAAAAAGAAGGTAACAATATGCATGAATAAGTAGGGCTAAGCCGAAACAATACAAAGAGCTATGTAGATTTTAAAATTAGGAAATTGATAAAAAAGCAGATTTAACGGTAAAGGTAAACCATGAGGTAAACTATTAGAGGCACTAAAGGCAAAGTATTAAACGAAGGCCTAGGACAAGATTTGATATTCCACGAGCTAAAGCTTTTCACACACATATGTAACATTGAGTCCCAGAGATGGAATAACAACATTTGACCAGTGTATCAATAAATTATACATCGAATTTTCTGACATGTAAATACGTCTAAAAACTTCTTTCTCAATGTATAATGTGATACTTTTCGAGATATCCAGCACTTCTCTTCTTCGAAGGTCTTTGGGATAGTTTACAATTAATTAACGCATACTTTTTAGACAGAAGATATGATTTCATGGCCGAATTCTGTTATTATATAAAATGGTCTTGTTGTCATATTTTTTGTGTTAAGACAACGTATATAAAACTTATGCTAACTGTAGTGCTAACTGATGTATTTGCAATTAGCATTTACTTAGAGAAAACTAGATACTATTAATGCCTAAGTACGATCTACAAATTCGGCTCGGACTTTATCCCCTTTTCCTGATTTCAGATGTCTTTTATGAGTTAAAAAGAGTCATATTCTATATTCTTCTGTACTTTAAACGCTTTTGCTCAAAATACTTGAGAGAATAGTCATAAGTGTGAGTGAGTGCAAATAAAGAAAGTCCGAGTCGCACGAAGATCGCCTAAAAGGTAGTGATATAAATATAGACTAAAAAAAGTAGAGTGCTAATGATTAGGTTATTTCATTCGGCGCCCAAGACACAGCAATGATAAGGCGAAACTTTTAAATTTCTGAAACGTTTTTAAAACTCTCTTCTCAACTTTCTCTGAAATGTGTCATCTATAAAAACCGACACTCGGTGATAACATTTTTAGAAACTAATGTTAAAGATCTTTCACTTTTTCTTGAATTTTTGAATTTTGAAAATTTGCAAAAACGGACCGATCGTTCAACTGGTCATGCGCGCCATACTGAAAAGACTTAGAGGACGTATTTGTAGCATGGTGTGAAAAAAATGTTAGTGACGCTAGATGATTAACTTTAAGCTTATATTTCTCGCTAACGAGGAATTCATTTATTATATTAATGATATTTACATACGTTTGTATTAATTTGTAATTTATAACTAATACAAAACTCCATTGTATGACGACTCTATTACACAAAAAAAAGTTTATTATTGCGAATGCTTTTGCTGACATTTGATGAAGTTTTTGCGAAAAGTTGAAAGGTGATAAGGAAACACTGTCGAAAAACTGGTTTTGATTTATTTAAGTCTTGTATCTCTCGTCTATAATGATCTATCTCTCTGTATATCGGGCCTTTACTCCAAGACGACTTTACCTATCTCGACATGATTCTGATAGTGTTGGATGGTAATGTTATGACAAAAGATGAAAAAAGTTAATTGAGCATTGTTATCTATGTAATACAACATAGGATGTTTTGTATTATATTTTCATAATAAATAGAAAAGTAGAAAAAATGTATTCACCATATTCGTGTTTTACTATCATTTATAGTTTCCAAAATCCCTTCTTCTCTCTACATTCAAATAAGTAACTATATACCGAAATGCCACTTAAATTTCAATAATTTTCCAGTATAAAAGTGATTAGGATTAAAATTAATTAATTATTTCAAAAATCTTCTATTAAATCACAAAAATTTTCAGATTTGAAAAAGGATTTCATGGTTATTTACTAAAATTAAACAAATTTATTGGTAACATAAACAAATTTTTATTTTAAAGTAGAAATAGAAGCAAACATGATGACTGTTAGTTCTCGTGATTCGCGCTCGATAATATATTTGCCTCGCGCTCCGTGCTCGGTCTTTGTATATTCCCCGCACTTGTGCCCAGATTTTTTAAAACTAAAGTTCAAACCATCGACTACAGTAATTTGGTGATAGTGAATTCTCTTTTGTCAAAGTACCTTCGGCTTTAACGTACGAATTCTCATCATGTATCTCGTGCTTCGCACTCGAATTTGTCCCTCAAATTGTATATCATTTCCAGAAATGTATATTATTAGAATTCATAACATGCATTGATAGTAAAGCAGATGTAGTTTCATTGACTCGTTTAAAAAATGCGCATTCTGAAAAAAAGGACGAGAAAGAAATTAAAAGATAAAAGTTGTGATGAGAATGTGCCCACGCAGCGGGCAGATATTTTCTCTTTTAAGGACTTTTTTCACGATTAAAACAAAAACTACGCATCCTATCTAAAAGTAATTTCTACCAAATTTGTAGATCTTTTCAAAAACAATAATTTTTCTTTTCACACACTTTTACCTATTTTGTACAGTTTAACTACAAAAATTAATTTTTGATTTTCCAGTATTTTTTATGCTCTTAAAATTTTAATTTTTTATTTTTGAAGAAAATTTAAAAAGTTGTTATAATACTCTTGTACGGCATTCAAAAAGCAACATTTGTCTTTTCATGACTTCTTTTCATAACGTGCATTATTTGGCTTAAAATGTTCATTTTCGTGTGTTTTTTGGAACTTTGTAAATACTATAACTCTAGTAAATTTTAGCTTTACCAACAAAGTCATTAGGATAAATTGCTCGTCTTTTTTCATACTAAGAACAACCGTACAGAAAATTGTTCAGTCTTGAAAAAAATGGTCTCAAAAATATTCAAAATGTGCTCACTTTTTGCATTGTTATCCAAATCGGCTGGATAACGAACCTGACCTTTATTTTAAGATACAAAAAGAGTTTACCAAAGGACAATATAATCTATTAATTCTCTTGAAAGTTATCGTGCTCAAAAGAACCATTCACGAACAAACAGACAGACAGACCGACGCATTCGTAAAAACCGGTTTTTTGGATAATTTTATATAATGCACAAAAAACTGATATTCTGCTTTTGTTTTACATAGAAAAGTTCACAAAGCAAATGAAAAATATAATTGTCTTACTTCGCTACATAAAAAGTATATATCATTTTTTCACCTGGGATAATAACACATTCGTATTTTCGATAATACTTTTTTAAGCATGAATCTTATTTAAAGAATATTTTAAACAGTTTTAAACTATATCCAGTTTATTGTGTTAATGTTTATTCTATTCAACTTTTCTGCATGTTACTACAAAAATTAAACACATTTCTCGGTCACGGTTCATGCTATTGTTGTAAAGTTCATTTTTAAATGACTAGAGACCTAGGAAAAGTCTTCCGGAAAAGTATGCTGGATTTTTATTTTCTCTTCCAGCATTTGTTATCATCAAAGTAATTGAATTCTACAGAATTCCAAAGAATTTATGATGAATTGTGCTATTGATTCAAACAAGTTTAAAATTCCACACTGGAAAATATGCCAAAATAGACTTCCTTTCCAATCACCGGGAAAGGGGGGCAAGTGTCACCGAACTCGCTTATAAATTCTAAATAATTCTAAAGAATTTATAATAAATTCCAAAGGATATAAGGTAAACTCCAGAAGGTTATAAAAGTCTTCGCCAGTACAGTTTTCCGAAATACAAAATTATAGGTAGGTCACGGACATTCTAAGCCTGCATAGATATTCGTCAGCTGGCAAAGTGAGTGCAGCACAATTCCTTTTTGCTCTCCTGCATATCATCCTGAGATTCCTGTGGAAGAAATCAGCGTAGGTAGTTCTTCTTTCCACAAGAGAAAAATATGCCGAAAGAAAAAATTAATTTTAAGGTTTTTTTTATATAGATTTTTCATTTAAGTTAGAAAAACTTTGTAGTAGAAAATATTTGAAGAAGAATTTCAAATTTGTATTAAAAAAAAACAATTTTGGCAGTAGATGCTTTGCCGATACCGGCAAAAAACTTTTATACCGGTACCGGAATTAAAGTTCTCTTCCGGTACATTATTACATAACGTTATTGTGCATTATTTAATTTCCATTACATTCTTTATTATATGTTTATTATTATGTTATTACATTTTATTGTTATTGTACATAACATAATTTCTGCGACCAGTCACAGGGCTTCCCTCCACATTATTTCTGAGAACAGCCAGAAAGGTGTACCTTCCCTCCCCCACGAGACATTGGAAAGGGGTATGAGTAACATTATTTCTGTGATGGGTCAAAGAGGTGCCTTCCCGTCCCCACGAAACTTTAGAAAGGGTTAAGAGTTTGACCAAAAATATTGTTGTGACTGGTTCAAGGGGGTGACTTCCTGCCCCCACGAGACCTTGGAAAGGGAGAGTGGTTTGACCAACATTATTTTTGTGACCAGCTAAAGGGGTGTTCTTCCGCCCCTGAGCCTTGGGAAAGGGGAAGGGTTTGACCAAAATGATGTCTGTAACCGGCCAAAGGGGTGCCTTTCCGTCCCAGGAGATGATGAAACGGGGTAGGGGTTTGACCAACATTATTTCTGTAACCAATTACAGGTTTCCCTTCCCGACAAACGAGACTATGGAAAGGGGTAAGGGTGTGGCCAAGATTTTTTATATGACCTGTCACAGATATCCCTCACCGCCCCCACGAAACTTTCGAAAAGGATACAGGGTTTACACCATGTAACAAAAATACCTGTTGAATCACGCACTTTTTGCCGCTAACGGCAGGGAACTTTTTTGCCAGTACCGGTAGTCTATGCACTCCGCAAAATATTTTTTCGAGTCCAACGAACATTTTGGGCAGGCCCGCCCTCAATAGTGAGAGCACGTGAGGGGACCCCACTCCTCCAACTATTTTTCTATGTGGAAATCTGTTTAGATGATACGTGTAAATACCTGTGTGCGCACGTGTAACCTGTTTACATCCTGACAGTTTTTAGTGACGATTTAAATCGTAACATTTTTTAGTTTATTTTATTGTGTCAACATTCCAATCGTGAAAAAATCACGGAAATAATCATGGGAATTATTAAAATGAGTAGCGCTAAAGAAAAGGTGAAAGACATCACCAATATAAAATCTTCCACCATAAGCATTGAATCTAACCTATAAATCCCATAAATCCTATTGAATCATTTTACATCTTACATATCAAAACTTCTTATTATATAATGTTATATAGTTTAATATTATATAATAACACAAATAATGTAAAAATTATTAGTGGGGGAGAAGTGGTTATAGCGTTGTTCTTACTATTGGGGGAAAAACGTACTCAATAGCGGGAGTACGTAGTACTGAATTTCGCAGTACCGCGACTCGAGTGTATCATTTCAAAACTAAGCTGTTTGACATTGGGAAGTGACTGGGTGCTTTGGAAAGCTTTTTTTAGCTCAAGCTTAGTTTAAAAGTTGTACATCACGCAAAGTTTTAGAGAAAACGGAGGTTAATATCCTCCAACTAGGCGTTTTTGGTCACTTTCGGATAACCATCACTCAGAAAAATGTCCGCTTCTAACAAAATGTAGCTCTCTTGACGTGCATGGAATTTCCTCTTAAATTTAAGGTTAAAAGAATTTTTAATTTGTCTCAACAGGAATCTTTTTGTAGCAAAAATTTTCCCTATATGACCAACTTCACCTAATCTTGCAGAAAAATAATTCAGTTGAGTAAAATATGTTCACGTCGTTCAAAACAAACAGGCAAGAGGGCCATAAAGCTATTGAATGGAAATGCATTCATCGCGTAACAAAAGAAATTAATAAAGTATTAATGCCAATCTGGATTACAATCCCGGATGAGGAAGAATGTCAGCTCATCACAGATGAATTTAAAAAGAATACGGGCATGTCATTTTTTTGGGGGGCTCTCGATGGATCACATATTCCTGGCACCATCATCTGTTGGATACAGGGATTTTATTAACAGAAAAGGTTATGCATTAATCGTTTTACAGGCTCTTGTCGATCATCGACCAGAGTAAGTACAATACTTTGCAATAATAATGATTTTATCGCAGTAAATCTTTTAGGTAAGAAGATTTATCAACGTTGTTAGTATTCCATATTTGCTCATGGGGGATCCAGCGTATCCGCTACTTCCATGGCTGATAAAGGGCTTTACAAAAGACCAAGAAGTATCAGCACTAGAAGAGTCCTTTAGTCCTTCACTGCGTACCTAAACTCTGGTCGAGTTTCGGTGGAGATAGCATTTGGTCAGCTGAAAGGTAGATGGCGAAGAATATCTAAAAGAATTGATTTCTATTACACATTCGTCCCCGACATAGTAAGCGCCTGCTGTGTCTTACACAATATCGTCGAGCATCGTCAGGAGAAATAAAATAAACAATATAATGATAAGGCGAAACGTAGCAGAGTTATTTTCCCTGACACATCAACTGGAAAGGACACAGAGCCTCAAACACATGCTGGAATTCCAATGGATGCTATGGAGGATGGAAAGAAAATTAGAAATGTTTTACTACAAATCGTTTCTAAACTACCGCGCAGGAAAATATGTTATTAGAACTCACAGTTTTTTTTACCTCGACCAAACAATTAAATATAAATTTAGGTGCTATTTCATTTAAAGCCTATTTAAAAGTGGTTAACAGAAAATAAATATTAATTGGAAATATGTTGTTTTTTTCAATGTGATTATTGTTTTCCTTCGTGCTTTGCTACTAATTATTTACTGGATGCACAATAAAAAATTATCTGTTTGATTTTAGAGAAACTTGCAACAGATGAAAGTTGTGTAGATTTCCAAGGTGAATACCTCTGTATTGGCAGATTTGATGAAAAATACTTTATTTATTATATTTCCCATATTGTTCATATGTGAAGATTATTATTGTTTAGAAATAATCTCAAATCATGGATGAAACGATGACGAATTCAGAGACCTACATTTAAAAACTCCTATCTCTATTAGTTTGAGAGATATTGCCCAATAAAACTTTAAACAAATATATTCTGATTTATCTGAAATGTATACAGTAATGTATCTTCCTCCCTAATTAGGACCCTAAAAAATATAGTTTTAATTTCTATTGACGAACTCCTTCAAATTGCGCGTTAGCAAAATGGGCTTGAAAAAATACTTATTTCCATGAACTATATATTTTCGTCTATGTCAATTTTTAAAAATGTTTTTAAAGGTCCTGAACATCTCTACAAATTCTCACGAATTTTTAATTAACGTTTTTCAGGCAGTAAAGTATGTTTAATGGACCCCTGTTTTTAAAGAACAGTTTTAAAATCTACATGCACCAGATATAAATTTGGGAAGTATGGAAAAGTATAAATCATAATAAATTTTAGAAAAACTGTTTTCATGTATGATTTCTCAAACTTTTTTCTAATTTTTTTTTTACAAGTCGAAAAGCCTCAAATACATGATAAAATTTTTACGTCCTTCTTGTAGATTTTAAAATTGTTTTTTTGAAAAAATGGGTACATAAAACATAAGTTATCGGCTAGAGAATGATAATAAAAGAGCGGCACAAATTTAGAGACGTTTGAAACTTCTAAAAACATTTTAAAAAATTGACACACATGAAAATATACAAACTATGGAAATAAGAATTTGTTAAAGCACATTTTGATAACACGCAACTTGAAGGCGTTTATCAATCCTCACCAGTACAAATTTTTATTTTTATCATTTTGTTTTTCTGACCTAAAATAATTTGTATAATATATATTATGCCTTCTCATTCTTAGATTTTTTAACCCTCCATCACATCGGTTTTTTTTACTTTAGCGGGAAAATCAACTAATTGATCAGTTAATGAATGAATTTATTTAATATTCGCTGTGTTTATTTATTAATAAATTAAAAAATTAAAAAATCAATTAATCAACTACTTAAGCGGGAAAATACTTCAACGTGGAAATTTCACTGGGTCGTAAACGACCCACCTGTGTGGCGGAGGGTTAAGGAACGACTTTCTATTTTGATTGACTACTTTATCTTTTTTAGGTAGATTATTTTCCTCAGGCATACCTTTCTTTAATTTTTTAATTTAAAAAAATTAATTTTTTTAGCGCGCTCAATTTATAATATCACCTTTGCTTTCAGATGTGTTAAAAAATTGTAAACAAATTAAAACTTTGAAACTTCCTTTTTTCAGTATTATACTTAACATTTGTATAATAATAACTCGATTATTTATTTATTGTATAAAATCGGAAAACATAAAGCTTCAAATTAAAAGTAACCTTTAAAGGGACAAGCTTATGCAAAGTATAATTTATATTTTGAACATGATAGGTTTTACAAAAGATCATCAATCTCCAAACATACCATCTCTAATATAATTAAAAAACTTTTATAATGTAACGAAACATAAAGAAAAACTTAAAATTTTAACTTAATTCTTAATAACTAACTTTTAAAGAATGTGGCACTAGTATAATTTAAATGCGAATCAAAATCTTTGATGTTTTACTATGTCAAATAATTTCTTGGAGAAGCTTCAAGCTGTCATCAAATTTAAAGAAATATTTTTCATTTTATTTACTTAAGCCCGAGTAAATTCCGATAAATTTAAAATTAAACTGTCATTAACATACTTATGTATTTCTCCATGTGATTCTTTAAAACCTACATTTTTTTAATCGAAGAAAGATAATTTACGTCGTATAATTGTCGGAATACATAAAAATTTAAATAGAAAGAAACAGGAACAAAAGAGTAACAATCAATTACGTTGGTCTTGCTCTACATTAGAAACAACTAGATGATTAGGCACCAAGTCATTATCAGACATACGATTATCTGAATTTTTTAAGTTCGCATCAGTTTCGCAATCAGAAATTAAAGTTCGGAAGACGCTGTCAGACGTTTCAACAGGAACAGAAGCCTTCGAAGTAATATCATTTGTTCCATCAGAATACATCGTTGAAAGAATTAAATTTCAACGATGTATTCTGATATGCCAGTTGTTTGATACGTCAGTTGCAGTGGTAATGTGACATGAATTCGCCACGTTTACACGTCGAATTGAATTATTGTCTTCAACAGTTGTAGTAGAAAGAGATTGCCCAAATGATGTAATTGGCGGATAAAAATGATTTAAAGTCTGCGAATAATAAGGCATCGCATTTGGGATAACTGGTGGTGCAAAAATCTCATCTGTATTGTTCCCTGCCATCCAAGTGGTAATATTTGGAGATGCAGGCGATATACCGGGATTTTGTTGAGGAATGAAAAAAGATATGGCGAGAACATCGGATACGTTGATGTTGGAAAAGGGGTCGAACTAGAGGCATTTTGAGCCATTGCAAATGCTTGAACTAGAAGAAGAGTATTCTTCTGTAATATTTTCGAAATATTATTCACTGTCTTGGTTTGCAGTTCATCTTGTTTGGTCATCAGTGCATCAGTACTTACCGATTGCTGCTTAAACGAGGTTTCTATCAACTCATCTTTCTCCGTCTGTAGTTTCTGGCGTTTCGACATTTTAGGTGCACCACCCTTTTGTTCAGTCTCTTCTTTTCCAGAGGACATCAATATTGACGTATTTTCAAGCGTTGTATTTGTAATCGGAGATTCGCTTTCTTCTATCCCAGATTCCAATTCCAGTGAGTGGATAGTGTCATCCAAATTTTCAAATGATGCATTGGCTTGTGGCGCAACGGACTGAGGTGGTGTCAGAAGTATATTATTTTCTCGGGATTTTTCACTGTCTGCCGATTGATTTGAACTATTTTCTGAGTCCGCTAAAATCTGCGGTTTCTCCGTAGTTAAAGATATTCTTTTCTTCAGTGGGAATCTAGAAGCTTGTTCACTTCGAGACTTTTTAGTTAATACCACGCGATTTGAAGCAGTTGAAAGACAACAGATGGTTTCGCTAACTTTAAGCGGAATTTTTTCTGGAGAAGCTGTAATTCGATTTGCATCAGGCTCTGGCAGCGTATTTTCCTTTAAAATATCATTTTTAGCTGCAAATATTGCGGAGTCAACCCCGTTTCGATATGGATGATGGCCTAGGACCTAAAAGTTTGTGCATAATATCATACAAATTCCATTCTATTTGGCCGCCACTTCCACTTTGTCGAAGCTCCTTTCTTATTTAGCAGTACTTATCTGAAATATATGAAATATAAATTCTTTGAGATCAAAATCAAATTTGCTTTCTTATGAATAACTTTTTAAACTGGAATCAGAGCATAAAAAATCACTAATAAAAATTAGATCTCCAAACTACCCCGTTTGCGGTTTATTAAAGACAATTTCATAACAAAGGAAAAAAGAGAAAAAGGAAAAAGTCAATAAAAACCAACCTCTAATTCTTTCCTTATTATGACTCTGTCTGTTTTATACTACTATGAATATGAATTAGAAATAAAGTTCTTAAAATTAGAAATAATTTCTTAATCCTCATGCGCAAAAAATAATCTCCAACGTCAGAAGGTGTAGCTTAAGATTATTTTCCTTTTTGCGAAACACTTTATGAAATTATTACTTTATTGTTTATAGTATACATTATCGATTAAAATCATAATAATATTCATCACTAATTATTTTGATGCCCGAAAAAGAGAGTAATTCTAGGTTAACTTTCATAGGACGCGATGCACAACAGAATTCAATTTGTTTAAAGAAAGAGCGAAATAGCAAATAAAAAATTGGTAGTAATTTTGCAATAATATTTTAACAATATTCAACTAACTGTTTCAAAAGAAATAATTATTTCGCAATACTTTTTATGATATTATTTCGTAAATGTCACTTCGAACTTTACGGTTTAACCAATTTATTTTAAGGCTAAATGAATAAATGAAAAATTGCAGAAATTTCGACAATTGTATTTCTAACTTTTAAAAACATTAAAATTTGTTTAACTACAATATTGGAAATCTCAGGAATCATTATCGAATATCATTACGCTTCTTCGTCTCCAAGGCACACCTAACCTAACAACAGTAATACAAAATTAAGAAATTTTCTTCCTCTTTGTGATAATTTTTTTATCTACTTTATTTTTTAAACTTTTATTCCACGGAGAACCTGAACCCAGGAAGATCCCAGCGGAGATAGAGACATTTTTTTCACAATCTTAAGATTTATCAATATTTTAATAATATTGATATAGACC
>JAAAKG020000001.1:1912949-1939234 GCA_010014905.2 Druon quercuslanigerum | reverse complement strand
TTCGTTCTGTATTTATATGTTTTGCCTTAGGGGACACGGTCCCAAGGCTTCAATAAACTCTAAACTAAACTAAACTATCACAGTTTTCACGAAATTAACATAAAATTAAGCTTAAACTTATTTTTTAATAGTGGGGCAGTCAAGCTGCCAAGTTCAATTAAAATATGTTGAGGATTGCGTCCACAATGTACTGAAGTTCCAAACTACATGATCATTTCAGATAAAGAATTTTGTTGTTTTTTTTGTCGATGCTTGGCGACGATTCGCTACTGTGAACCTTCATATTTACTAAGATTAGGAAATTGCTAGGTGTATCAAGTGTTTGACATTAACGATTTCTTAATTTAAAAAAGGAAAATTTTCTAAATTTAAGAAAATAAAGTAATGTCACAGGTGTGAAGCTGTCTCAGTTAAAAATATAATATGACCTTACAGGGAGTGAAGTAAGCTGCTGGCATCAATTTACAGCCCTTACTCCCTCCTTGCATCATGATATTAATTTCTTTAACTGTAAATGTAACTATTCCATTTTTAATTTAAAATTGCTAGTTTTTAGGTGAGGATTCTACTTTTTGGTTGAAACTGAACTTTTTTGTTAAAAATTTTAGTTAAAAAATCAACTATTTTATTGAAATTTTATTATCTGTTTTTAAATTCAAATACTTTTTTGGAATTCGAATTGATTTGTTAAAAGTTGAACTGTTTTGTTCAAGATTCGTATTTTCTGATAGAAAATTCGTCCTCTTAAGTTGAAAATTCAACTGTCTTCGAAAAGAATCGTATTTTGGCTTAAAAATTTGACTATTAGGTTGAAAATGCAACTTCTTTTGATTAAAATTTAACTTCTTTTGCTCAAAACTTCTACTGTTTGGTCGAAAATAAAACTATTTAGACATTAGTTTCTTTTGCTTGAAAGCTCAACTATTTGGTAATAAAGAAAATGTTTGTTCTTAAATTAATTTTGTTTATGTGTTGAAAATCAACTATTTGATAAAAAAATCATCTTTCTTGGGTGGAAATTTATATTTTCGAGCTTATAAGTCAACTGTTTTCTAAAAAAATCTTCTTTTTAGCTTTAAAGTTCAACGAATTGGTCGTAAATGCATATTTTTTGGTAGAAAATTATCTTTTTTGTTTGAAAATTCAACTATTTTGTTAAAAAGGCAATATATTTGGTTTTAAAATATTAATTAGTTCATTTTTAATTTAATATTGTAACTGTACATTAATTTGATTAAAAAAATGCATTATTATTCTGACGTCACCCTGGATGGTTAAAACTTTGTGTGATGATCAGTGACGACGAAGTGGAAGGGTGAAAGCAAAAGTATTTTAAATAGCGGGAAATGGTTTTTAAATAGTCACTAAAGTGGTCAACTTTTCAGCAATCATCTCTTATCTTCGTTAATATATCGTTTCATGTTCTTTTATTTAAATAAAAAGAAATTATAAACTGGCAGAAATTAATTACTCCTTAAAAAAACCTTACTTTGTAAATTCTTCTAAAACAGAGAGAGATTGATAGATTGAATGGCAGTACATCATAATATAATAGTTAACAAAAACTGTGTGCGCTGTAACTGCGAGTGGAAACGGCAATCTAAATAGAAAACAAATTAATGGGTTGATTGAAAATGGGTTCGATTTGATTTGCAAGCTATAGTTCACCAGGACTCAACGCAACGTTTTTCTGTTGGTGTTTGTTGTGCACGGGCGCTCGTCAGCCGCAGGCTGGTGTGGGATACGGGGCGGGAAGAGGCTGCATTTTTCCACCGGTGCCTACAGTATAAATAAACGAACCGCCTACTTGGTAGTTGAATGAAAAACGAAGGAGCAAACGAGAACCTGCGGATCGTTGCCAACAGCCAATCAGGAAACGTACATACTGCTGTATTTTCCTTCTATCTGCTTCTATCTGGACCTCCATCCGTTCAATATATCCTTTTTCCTTTTCTGTTCTACCACGATAGAATTAAATCACGATTTGTTCAGATTTTCCATTTTCCACAAATCTTGTAAACCGAATTCATTCCGTGCAAAAAATAAACTCTGCCCTTGACGCATAATCAATTAGACTCTTAATGACATCGACTTAGTTAACCATTTTTATATGACACACATGTTTATTCTCATTAAATGGATTTATGCAATTTTAGGTTATTTAGCTATTCAGCTTCCCTCCTTTTTTCCTCCTGCAAAGTAAATCATATTAAATTATTTCGACTTCATTGCAATCTTTGAAACCCCTTTAAACTAGTATAAATGCCTAAAGCATTTTTTGCGAGAGCACCACAAAATAACAACAAAAAATATCATGTGGTAAATAAAATTTTTAGAGCGACAGTTATCTGCAGAACGTTTTGGAAAATATTCATGGAGAATCATCCTTTTCAGACCTTTTGAGCTTACTTTATGTAGAATTGGTGAGAATTGAAGACTCTGTTCCGACATTCATTTTGCAAGGTTTTCGTGGTTTCTGATTGTGCAGGATGCTTGGAAAGTTTAAAAAAAATAACGAAATATGATATTCGAAAATATCACCTGTTAAGTGTAGTTGTCAGTTGCGTGCGGTTCGATAAAATTGTTATGTTATGTCATTATGACATCGCCGCCAACACTTGGCGGCCATTTTGTTTAGTATGAAAAATGAACCAAAAAATAAGATCAAATTGATCCGAATCTCGAGCATCAAATCATCGTTGGAGCAAAATTCTCTGCAACAAAATTGATCCTTTTTTTTACTGTTTGGTCTTTTTGTGCCGTTAAATGATGATAAACAGGTATATTTCTACAGAATTACCCTATGATTGAGGTTGTCCATTTTATCTTCAACAGTATGATACATGAATGTAATAGTTTTTTTCTTCTTTATATAGATACAAATTTTAACAATTAAATATAGTTGCAGCAAAACAGTGTTTTTAAATATACTATGATGTTGAGTAGAGAGTATTCACTGCAGCGGTCCACTTAGCGGTGTCAGATCACTAAAGTTTGTAAGAGTAGCAAAGTGTATCACTACTGTGAAACGCAAAGTAGTTAACAGCGGTTGACCAAAAATTGATTACTAAATTGCAGTTCATTTGATCATTGTGTCCTATTAATAGAGAAAACGATATATGCATAATATGGTATCTAGTAACTGATATGTCGGAGTAAAAAACATATCGTATAAAGGTTATAGAAATTGTGAAGTTGTTGTGGGATATCTTTTGAGGAGTGTAGAGTGTAATGTCATTCAAATGTGAATATGGGCTGGTATGGTAGAATATCATGTAAGTACTTCGAAAAACGCGGGGAGTGTAGAATAAATTCTTAGATCGTTCAACTTCTTCTACTATTTAGACATTAAGCAAAATATGAAAAGGTCTTTTTTTCTCTTTTTATTTATTGAGTCATCCTAAAAACGGTGGTATTGCGTAGTAGAAGCATTTTAGAATTTTATAAAAGTATATTCTTGATAAAATAGGCAGATTTGTGATTTTCAAAGGACGGAGATTACTAAGGAGATTAAGTTTTGCGAATCAAATAGTGATTATTTCATAGAATTGTGTAGCTGTATGGATGAGAGTTGGTGAAATACTTCTGTAGCAAATAATAAATTTATAGATCACGAGCTAATGGATGCAGAGTCACGAATAATTCAAATGAAGAATAACTGAAACGGGGAATTATTGTAAAGGTAAAAGTTCACCACCATGGTGAAGGACTTCATGAGTTGAAGGTGGTTGGGAATAGGGAGATTTTGTATTTAAGACATTCAAATTTCATGGATGGTTTGTAAAAGGAAAAATTAAGAGGATAAGCTAATGTAGTCTCTAAGAAAAATCTGAAAAAATTAATTTCGCAAAGTTAGTAAAAATGAGCTCTAAACCAAGAGGCTGGTCACTGAGATTTTTTAAATTCCTGAGTGAAGAAAGTCCCTGTGCTCGTAAGTAGAATCTCTGTCATCTAGTACGCGGTCGCTTGATCAGTCCCGGTTAGTCCCAGTTAATCTCAGCTAGTCACAAGATGTCTTTTCCCTACCTAATCTCCTCTTTGTCCCATCTCATCTCTGCTTTCTCCAGCCGGTCGGCTGTATTTTGTAAATACTTTGTATATGTTGTTGGCATCTTAATAAAGATCTATTTACTATCTATTATTAATGTTATTATTATTATTTATTATTATATAAGAAATTTTAGACATTAGAAGCTTTGATCAGGACTCCTTAAAGCAACGATTTCCGACGCAACCGTAACGTATGCGTCGCCCACTACTGCTCCTTCTATCCTATAAGCAAGCGAGAACGGGAAATTTACGCAAGAGATTTCGTACAATACTGTTCCTTAGAGTCCGGTCTCTAGCCGGGCATGATCTCATTACGCAGCAGACGGCATATTTGGAGATGAATTTTTTACCTCTAGATATTTTTTTTGAGCTACCAACCTTTGTACAATGTGAGGAAGAACAGTGTTGATAGACCAGATGAAGCGATCCCAGCAAAACAGTCTTTTTCATCTGGCTTGCGATAAACTGAGGCAGTCGATTATGAGAACTTCAAGATGAACATTGCTGTCTTGGTATAGCCTGATCAGTTGGAAAAGAGGAGTTTGATACTTTTCCGTTTTTCTTCCGACTTTCCCGTGCTATTACCATCGGCTGGTTCAGAGAATTCAATCACGTAAATTATCTTGGTCTTCAGATCTTCGAGGACAATATCAGGCATTGTTGTATACAACACTTTTAGAGCTGAATTGTGTCTCTCTATGCACCCGTAGCGTGCATACTTTGAGCATCTACTGAGAACATGTCTAAGTTTTTCTGGCTCTTTCTTGCACGTTCGACAGTTGGTATCCCTTATACGTACATTCATTTTGCGCTCGCGGTAAAGTAAAGTGTCTATAACGCCGTCTTGACAGACAAAAAGAAGTCCCTCTGTTTCCGATTTCACTACAGTAGATTTGAGAAATATGTTGGATAGACCCATCGATAGCTCTTCTCTACGTAAAATGCCGTAGAACTTACCATGCAGAGGTTTGTTAGTATGGACTATTAGTGGAAGCAACTATTCTGCTTTTTTACACGACTTTTGAGCGCCATAATTGTTAGTGATGCTAGGCGATATTTAGTATCGCTGGAATCAAATGATAGAACAAGCTCCACTGTATTCCTATCTGCAGCACGGTATCTAAACGCCGCAGCATTGACTTCATTTTGATGTACGAATCGTATTAGAGAATCTGTGCTTTTTGAAACTGAACAGGATGTAGCCGGAACCGTTCTTCTATGGTGACACTCTAAGCTCAGCAAACCTCTAACCTACTTATCTCGAGGGAGGTATATACGAGTTTAGAAAGATCTAAGATAATGACTCTGATGGATTGTTATTATCTTACGTGGGCTTCGGTCAAGTTGCTTCAACTCATCGACAGTATAGGAATGGCCAGAACATTTTCCGCCTGGATCTTATTCTTCCCAAATAATTCGGAAGCCCAAATTTTCTGAGAATTTGGCGATATTTTCTCCAAGGGCCGCTTTTAGGACACACACACTTTAGGTTTTGACTTGCGGTATTCCAATATATGCATATGTTTCTGCATTATCAAGATGTTGAATTATATTTCCACCTATGAGTTGAATATCCAGATCGTCACACGCTGATGTATTTATTAGTCTTATATTGTGTGTGTGGACGTAAGCACACTTGTCTAGTCCAAAGCTCATGCCAATCGCCGTAGAGTACCTATTTACTGTAGAACCAAGAATGATACGGTCCTCTTTTGAAAAAGAAAATATTTTAAAGTCCTCTATATACAAAAGGTTGTTGAACTTAAATTTTCTCCTGTTCGACGAGCCACGTAGGTATCCAGAGCTTTTGCCTCGGAGCATAATAGATAGAGACAAGAGGGAGATGCATAAAACTGCTGTCCAACAGAAAAACCTAGTAAGTGGCATTTGCTATAGAGACTATTTTCCGATACATGCGCATGAGAAAATAACCTCTATGGCAAAAGTCACAAAAGACAAATCATTTCCGCCGCAACAGCATAAGCCCTTTCGTACAACTCACTATTCTTGGATGCATCTTTAGACCATCAAGGAGCATTACACTCAGCTCATAGTCCGTGATATAGAATGCCTTTCGGTAGTAAATCTAAGCCATGGACATATTGCATCGATACCTGATGGAATCCTGGATAATACACATGTCTATTAACAAGTTCTCTCTGCAACCTGCGAGTACTCGCTTGTATCGGCGCTATTCAACTATTGCAGTCCATACCGGGTGGATAGATATTAATATCCTCTCTTTAAGGATGCCAGTGGATAGCTTGTAGCTAGTGCTTAAACAAGCTATGGGCCTGTAGTTCTATAGATCTGACAAATCTCCGGTCTTAGGGATCAGTACCGTCCGTCCTTCCACTAACTAGGCGGGTTGGGTTGTGCTCCGTTCAAGAAAGTAGCAAATATACGAGCTAGATGTTGGTGTGTAAAGTGAAGTTCTTCCATTAAAAGTTGTTGATTTTATCTGGCTCTGACGCAAAAAATTCTGAGTTCTAGCGATAACTTTCTTCACTTCTTCAGAAGTAATAAGTGGGCACTCCTCCTCTGGACAGTGTAACAGTATCATATATCATATACCAAATACCATATACTATATACCATATACTTGTTCCCAAAATATTTAAACCTCATCTCGACTAGGTGGATTTTGAAACGCACGTGACGTTTTGATGAACAGTCAGGAAGAATAAGTAAAAACGGTAGAATCTTCCTCAATCCATTTTACTAGCCGTTTAAGGCACTCTTTGGCTGTTAAAATAGCTCTTATTTTTGACATTTAGTGCTGCTTGATGGTCAACAGTTTACAATTGTTCAGCGTGCAGCTTGTTTTCCGTAGTTTTTAACAAGTGCCCTAACTTTTGGAATAAAGTAAACCTGTGCAATACACTCGCGAGTCTTACTTAGGCGTACTGAAGTATCATTACTTCTATTGTCATTAAGCAGGAAGACTGTCTTCTCGTAAACTACACAGTTTGGAATCGGAATGTATCTATTTAAAGGCGTCCATTCTTTTATCTGTCCTAGGTTTAGGGCAAGTTGTTGATGTATAATGCCCGCTAAATCATTATGTCTGTGCGTATATTCTCTCTTAGCCGTTACGCGACAGCCATCAATAATGTGCTCGATGGATTCTTCTTGATGTAACACGTGTTTGCGATCATTCCTGGTAGTGACAACCTTGCCCTGTGGTGCAATGATGAATGCTTTCGTCTCTGGATACAGAACCCCATTTCTAAGCCAAATATAGGATGCCTCCATGGTTTCGGCCCTGATATTTAAGGCCCCATCTGAGGACAAATTCAAGGGCGTGTAGTCAAGATCTACTTTACTGATAATGCTGCAAAGCAAAACATTTCGTTTGCTGTCCCTATATGCAGTGGTAGAACTACCCTTTCAATTGCTGAATTTTGTTGGTGCATTCGGTACTTCGTCATTTCTACGCAGACGATTCTATTTAACTTATCATGATCGGTGTTATACCATTTGATGAGCCCCAAGGAGTACTTCAGGACAAGGATGGCATATGTGTTCATTGCCCTGGTTTCGTTTGCCGAGATGAGAAAACTCTTCATAATAAATCTGAGTCTCGTATTGAAGGCAGTCTTTAGTCTTAGATAGCGTGTAATGAATTTCAAGAAAATAGTTACGCCTTACGGAAGCTTGAGTTATGGCAAGAGCGTCTATAATGACTAGATCTTTACAGCCTCGCGAATTTTTATAATATCCTGTTTCTTCTTCTGTAAGGATGTCTACTCCTCGCAATGAGAATATACCTTATCTGCAATGATAGCTGTAAGACATTTATACGTTGTTGAAGACAGGCTATCGAACGAAATTCAGATGGATTTTGAGCATCTGGTTTTTTAGGTAACATATACGCAGTACCCTGGAACATAAAGCCTGGCATTAGATCTGGGTGATCAATCATGTTCTGAAAGCACCTTGCCAACACATGATGCACACTCGTCAGGTACTTGTACCAGAAGATGTCCACTATGTCCGGACCTGGAGCTTTCCAGTTACTTGCCCTTTTCAAGACCGCTGAAATATCTAAAGCTATGATGTTTGTCAGCTGCATTTCAGGGCTATTGCCTGCCCTTTCTGTCTCCAGTTTGAACCACGCAGTGTTCAAATTGCATCTGTTCATTTTTCCCCATTCACCCGACCATCAGTCAGTCATGACTTGGAATTAAAGGACTACGGTGCCTTTCTGGTTATTTTGCTTTACACGCAGTTCATGATGAAACCTACTTTCATCTATCTGAAAGTTTCGATTTTATTGCCTTCGTGCACTATTTTTCTTGAACTGACGCAATCTGGCAGATAGAACATCAAGTTTTTGCTACTGGAAGTCCATAATCTCATCCAATATTGATGGTGTTAATGTCTGAATGTTCCGAGGCTCGATCATTTTAGTAACATAGTTTATCAGCTTTCTGCTTCTATTTCCTTTTTTAAATTGAGTTAATCAACCTAATTTGCACCTTACTTTGCTGACATCCATATCCAACCTAATCAAATACGTAGGTAAAGCCTCGCTGTTGAGGTGTTCTATTAGTGCACGCAGATCATTTGTAGTGTTCATTTTGGGCAGAGAATGCCTTAGTGTTGGTTCTCATATCTGAACTCTAGTAAAGCATGAACAAAATTCCTTTTAAGGTGTTGTAGCTTCACTGGGATTTCGTTATCCCTATCAACATTAATAATATCCGGATGTTGTTCTAATGGATCCGGTACATGATGTTCATTATTTGTAGCACATATTCCTTCAGCTTAAATCAAGTTTTCGTTGTCCACATGTTCCAAGGGGAGTTCATCAATAGGAAGCTGCTGTTCCACTTCCATTTTGATGGCAGCTATTTCAACTCAATATCAAATTTTATAACTACTAATTTTTCAGTATTTAGGTCATTTTCCGTTTTTTCTTGTTTTGCAAACAGTTTTCGTGGTCAATAAAATAGAAAAATGGGAAATCTAACGCTAAGTATTTTTCCAATTCAAGTTATAAAAAACAAACTGATAATTAAAGCACTAAGAATATGAATCCACGTTATAATTTTCATCACTCTAAATTTAAGAATCAATCAATTAAATTTAACAAATTTTAATTTTATTATTTTAAGCAACTTTAAGCTGGAAATATTGAAAATTGAAAAATTAATTTTTTTTAAATGAAAGCTTTTTAAACTAGAAGTTAAAGTTTTTTCAAATACGGTGAATCCTAGAGTGAGAGCCAGTTTTGGGGCTGACCTTCGACCTAAATTCCTAGAAAAGGGTCCACTCTGATTGTAGACAGTCAAGTGAGAGTGAGCACCGCCCCCCTTCCTACAGCTCCTCTCACTCATCGCTACTGCGCGTCAATTCTCGGAACAACAAACTCTGGGGGCCCTATCTCTTGGGTTCACTGTAGTTAAAACATCCTTGAAAAGTTTTAAATTTTATTTACAAATCTTGAGAATCCTCGAAGTTGTTTTAAATTTTTTCAAATTTAAAATTATTTTTGAAATTTTTTCCTGAACTTCTAAATATTTTAATAAATAATAAATGTTAAAAGATACATTTTTCATCGCAAATATTTGAGATATTTGGCTATATTTGAGCCATTGCCTCTAATCATTTTTTATCAAACGTTTTTATGCAAGTTTATACTTTCAAATATATATTAAACACATCCCAGCTTTGATCCGAATTGTTTACCTATTAACAAATTTCGGAAAATAATAAAAACTGTATATTCACTGAGCAGATGACCAATTTCAATTCGCAGATTGAAATTTTAAAAGAATTATATTTTTATTTATTTAGTATTTATTTCATAAAAGAAAATATGATGCACAACGTGTGTGCGTTTCTTATTTTATTTTTATAATTTATTGAATTGAAGTTTTATCAAATAAAAAATTATGTGGATAATTTTTTTTTATTTTCATTTTCAAATTTATTTAAATAAAGTAAAATACCCCCAGGTATGTGGGTTAAGGTTACTGTTTTATTTATAAATTTAAATAAATAAGCTTTCCTCCGGGTGTATGGGTTAATAGCTAGTATTATTATTTATTCATTTCAATAAATTTATAGCTGTATTAATTTCATTTTAAAGGATCTGCGTTTTTGTAATTTTAGAAATCGCGACGACCTCGGAGAACCAGAACTTACAATGGTGGCATCTGGCTAGGTTGCCACACTGTCCCTGGACCCTCTGTAGCTCGGCTGACCTAGCAGCGACACTCTCACCCCCTTTGACCACCTTGCCCTTTATAAACGTAACTTTTTTTGCGAGACTGCAGTGTATGTATAAACTATGTCTAACTTTTTCACCCAGGTCAGCATATTGCAGGAAAGATTTAACGTCACATCTATAATTCTTCAATTTAAATAAGTTTCGTAATGACCGATTGTTGGAGGTTGTATGAATCCAAACAAAATACCAAAGGTGCACCTTTCCTTTTTTTTAGTAGAATTAGTTTGCTAATTATCAATATTTGAAATTAAGTATTATATTCTTATAGACTTTACCTGAAAAGTACGAACCACATATTTAAAAAAAAACAATAATATTTTTCCTTCATTTTTTGAGAAACATTATAGGAATAAAATTTCTAACGAAAACATTATGTGCATAAAAAGGTTTGGTTAGAAATTTTGTTTTTCGCAATCTTGTTTGCAAATCTTAAACAGAGACATTAGGCCCTAGACTTGGTTTCCGATGTGAAACGAACGGTTTAAAATTTTTTATTGAGAGATATTAAAACATTAATGAGATAATATACAATTTCTCTGAATGAAAAATAGAGGTGCGCCTCTTGGCCTTTGTGATTATCCACAATTTCCAATAATCATCAGGAGAACGCTGCTTTATCGAATATGAGCAATGGTGGAGAAGTTTAGTTCGCTTGTGAGATTGGAGGATCTGTTCTGACTTTATGCTCCACATATGATCGACATAGTATAACGCAATGCTTAGACGTGTGCAACAATACGGTCGGTCCATAGCTCGGATATAAGCTTCGAAGCTCTTTCATCTTATCATGGTATCAACGTCAAACGCACCAGCTACCGCACCGCCGCTCGCTCTCTGACTGGTTCCACCCATTCTCATCCCTGCTCTACTAGCAGTACACTCAGCCCTCACGAACCTGTAACGCGAATCTCAACTCTCCAAGTGTCTTGTAACTCTCCTACATATTCTTCATTCTGTCACATTTTATTTTCCACTTTCTTCATATTTTATACCTCTATATCAACTCTGCAGACTTCGCTTCTATTATCTTGGTGTTGAATCAAATCTTTACTAAATTTAAAAATTTTTCTCTTTAAGTCAAGTAAAAACCTGGTATGAAACTCGAGGTACCAGACAGACACTACGCGCACGAAAAATTATCTTCAGGTGGTTTAAATATACCTGCAAGAAGAATTAGTTTTATGCGGCTTAAATTTAATCACAGAATAGGATCATCTTATCAAACGAAACTCGAGGCACCCTAATTCAGAAAAAAAGATTAATTTCTACCCTAATTTCAAGGCAGAAACTACCTGCAAGAAGATGATCTTGAAGTAGTTTAAATCCACTCATCACATAGGATAACCTTATACCAAATAAAACTTGAGTTATCTATTCTTTTAGCGTGATTTAAAAGGAAAAATAAAGCAAAGAGTAATTTCTACCACGGTTTCAGTGTAGAAATAAGTGTAATGATAAGTGCCCTGCTACCCCAATTTCCTTATTTTAAAATTTTGAAAATTTTGATAAGCATACAACTTTTTAAATTTTTATCAATTTAAAAATGTTATTAGGATAATTTGCAAGTCTGTTTGCCGAGTACCAGAAAATTTGACAAAAACTTCTAAAACTCATAAAAACTTTTTATTCAAATTTTGAAAAAGCTCTAACTTTTCGTATTTTTGTCTAATCGTAAAATTTAACTGAGATAGCTGGTAAATTTAATTGATATCTAGTGACGAATCTGGATAAAATCTCCTTATCTGTCAGGATAATTTGCAAGTCTTCTACTTACATATAAGGAACTTTTACAACAATTTCTAAAATTTGAAGAATTTTTTTTTTTGAAAATGCTGTAAAATTTGAAATTTTGTTTGGAAATATCTGCTTAAGGAACTATACCTTCCTTTTTGGGAACTTTAAGAAGTGTATTTAAAGTCAGACTCGATTGAAAAAATCCTTCAAAAGTTAGCGTGACTACAACATTCAGGTAACCATACATACAGACATACAGACATACAGACATAAAGACATACATACAGTCAGACTGACAGACACTGACAAAATTTTACGATTTTTGGATTCTGTGAGTGCCGAAACGTAAAAATCCGTTAAAAACCAGTGATCAAAAATTTGGACGATTACGTTATACTCTCATGAATGAGAATGTAAAAAGTTCGCACTTTGGCAAAATCGAATGTACGAGATGCGTGATGAGACTGTGTTCGTAAAAGCCGAAAAAGCTTTAACAGAAGAGAATTTATAATCACCAAATTACGGTTGTCGTTGCTTGACCTTTCTTTTTAAAGGTCTGTGCACAAATGTGTACAAGCACGTAACGCGAGGTAAGTACAGTAAGGGTCAAAGTGGTGAGCCGCGCGCAAAGCTCACAATGAGAATCTGCCTACGCGGTGAGCAAATTTTTTTCATTGATATTGTGCAAATGTATTTTTTTACGCCCGAATTTGCATACATAGATTCCATAAATGAAGAAAATCCATTGGAAATGATTAGACATAAATGTTCATTGGAAAGCACGCCCTCAATTTTCATGAAAGGTAGAACAGTGATTTGAAATAAGAAATCGAGCCCTTTAGCATATCTGGCATTTCATAGGGATCAAGCTATCCCCTCTTTGCGAATGTTCAAAGCAGAAGCGCCACGTGACTGAACGCTGTTTGGGGATTAGGAACTGTTGAACCATGTAATTTCGAGGCCTAACGCAAACGATTGAAAAAATTAAACAAATCTTTGAATGTGGTATTATCCTCTCCTCATATAATGTTCTTAGTTTTAAGCTGATTTTCTATCACTGCAAGCGATTGTTTACAAGTTTAAATTTCTCTATTAACTGATAACTACTCAAAGTAACATCCCTTTCCATTACGGTAATTTCGCTGAGTGTCACAAAGTGGATGTCTAGTGCCTGATGGTATTTATATAAATTTAAATAGTACTTTAAAACGTAGAGAGCCACTTACGTTATACTCAGAACCTTAAGTCCTATGAGGTAAACTAATATTCGTTAGAGAGTAAAGGCAGCTTAAATGAAAATAAATTACAATCCATCCAGTACAGGAGCCCACACCCCAGTATAACCGAGTCAGCCGCTACTTAACGCGGTGATCGAATATTTCTTTTGCTTAATAAAATCCAAAGCACTTTTATAAGTGCAAGTTTGTTTTCCGTTTGGATATTTTATATTGAAAGTTTAATTTAACAAACAAATTTAGACCTTGCCTTTTAATACTAGAATGAAAATTGACGGGAAAATATTTTTTTAAGGACTCCACAAAGGACTTTGTTATTTACTTGAAAAATTATTTGTTTTACACAGCCACTTGTTAAGCCTTTCCGGGTTTTTTCTAAGTCTTATACAGGCCTGCAAGGTTTAATTTAAAGATGTGGTAGTGATTTTCGATGTATTTTTTGCGCTGAAACTGAATCCGACATCATAATTTGTCTAGCGCGTCACTTATACACTTTTACTGATTTAATTAGTAAAATTTCAATGATTCGATCAGTAATTAATATTTACTGATTCAATCAGTAATTAATATTTACTGATTCAATCAGTATTACACCTCACTGAAGAATCTGTAAAAATATCACAGCCACTTCAGTAAAGTTTATACTGTTAATCAGTCAATTAATCAGTGTTTACTGAACGTTAACAGTAAATATAAAAAGATGATGTCTCAATTTTGAGACGGATCCAGCCCTAAATTTTTATCTTGGAGACAAGTGTCTATGTCTTGAAGGCATATATTTATATTGATCCTTGAGTCGAATTTGTATTACTCCAAAAAGGGGTTTATAACTTCGAATATATACTTCCCCTAAAAACAAGGGTCATTCTGATTATCATGAAAGCTAATCTTTGATAATGATTAAACAATCTTGTATATATATATATATATATATATATATATATATACATATACATATGTATCCAATCAATTTACTTACGGATTTTTATTTGTATTATACTTCTTTGACGAGGATACCGAAAATGTTGTTTGTTTTTACGTAATTCTATCGGCTTAGGAGATCCTTCTACAAAGTTGCAATTTTAATTTGTTTGGAGAAAATTGTTAAGGTTGATATACGTTTAAACCCACACAATATGAGTTTTGTAATTAAAAATAACTTATTTAATGATTACAAATTGTTCGTTCATCAATTTTAATCTCGTTTATGAGTCGAAAAAGGTTCGATCAACTCAGCCAAGACAAGGGCTCGTCTTGAGACAAGTAAATGTCGTCTTATCTAAGACACAGCTCGACTTCAGACAAGTAAACGCTGTCTTACCTCTCGTTACCATAAAAGTAAGACGAAGGCTTATGTCTCGACTCAGTTTTGAGGCTTAATCAGACATCGATGTTTTGGATACGAACTCAAGACATCACTACCTAATTATGTTACTACTACAATGGTTGGCTACCCCCAAATGATTGGCGAATGATTGGCAAATGGTTGGCGCATGATTGGTACATCAACGTGAATATATTTCCTCGAAAGAATGCCATTTATCGTGTGTGTATTTGATATCTAGGCTAATTCTTAACCGATTTACGTCTAACCTTTTGAAATCAATAAACAATCGAAAAAAAGCTTCTGCGCAGACACATTGTTCAGTTTTTAAGAAGAGGACGCAGCAGATTCTGTAAACATGGATAATGTATCAGTTTTACCAATTCAGTCGACCTGTAGCTTGCAATATTTAACCAGTTTGTCTGGAAATTTCGCAATGTTCAACAGTGTTATCTAAAAAATTGAGGCTAACTTGACAGTAAATGAACCTCCAGTGCTATTATGAAATATTTGATTCATCAATTATTTCTAAAGATATTTTATTTTTTATGCAAGAAAAAAATGATTTTCTAATAGTCAAGGTTCACATTCACGATACGGATTGCCGCCAGGCTAAGAAAAGAAAATATTTATCTACAAATTTCAGGATAAATTGACTAAATTCAGTTAACCTAGAGCTTAAACTATCAAATCGATTTGCACAACATTTTTAATATAACTCCGCTAGATATGAGCACTAATTATATGCATTATATTGTGTTAAGTATTAGGTTAAATAATAATACTTATAAATAGTGCAGGATGAAGTGCTAACGATTCGGCAGTGTATTTGATAAATAAAGTTATTGCGTAAATAAAACAGATAATGTTGTTTGAGTAAGGAATTTGAGCGAAAAGTTGTTGAGGTTAGAAGTATCCTCTTGTTATTCCCGTGCAGAAATCGCCAAGTTTGTTTCTGGTTCCACACTTGGGCCAGGCTGGGGCCACTAGACTGGGTCTAGCTTGAATTTTGCAATGGCTCGAGCTTGGGCCTGGCTAGGGTAAAGTTCGTAAAATTGACGACAGATGGCTTTAGTATTATTCTGTTTGTTTACTCATTGCACGATAGTTTCAAGTATCAAGCCTTACAAGTGGCAATCATTGCAAATAAATACACAAAAATGCCTAAAATAAAAAGCACTCTGATAGTCCGGAGGCTTCGAACCATCGCAAGTATCCCATACATACGCGGGGAAAGTCCAAGTAAGTACTTATATCAATTAAAAAAAATATTTTTACATTAAGATTGCACGTGACTTCTAACCTCAATTTTACTGTAATTGTCTTCTAATTAGCGTCAAAGTACTGTTCTTCGTTTATCTCCGCACTTTTTATTAGCTTTCGAGCAAGAATCCCTTTTCAGAATTTTTTACGAAGCCGTAAGTTGCGTTCAAACTATTTACCAGAGCTGAAACTTTCTTTTAATACATGACCGGCTGTAGCATACGTATCAGAAAAAAACCTACGGTACCTTCATTTATACTCATTTCCAGGTTTATAGCACTTTTGATGAAAAATGATTAATTTGTAATAAAATATTTGTTCATTCGAAACCTCTGTGAGTTAATAAATTTAAATAAAAAATACTTTTCCTTAATCTTGAGGTTTAATTAGGAAAATAAAGAATGCTAAAGAATGGAAAAAATGGGGCCAATCATGGGCCAAGCTGGGCGATCGAGCCTGGCAATTCCACCGGGCCCTGGCCAGATTTGGCGTTTCATTCTAGATGGGTTTAGGCTAGATCGCCAGGCCAGGGCCCAGTTTTGACTAGTCTGTGCCCGTTTTGGGCCATGACTGAATTTCTGCCCGGGTTTATTTCAAAAGTTTCGATATATTTAACTAAAATGTTTTGGATTTTAAGTTAAGTTGTCGATTAAAGAAACTGGAGAGTGCAATACATCACTCAAAATTGTTGAAACTTTTAAAAGAGTATGTAAATAATCGTTTGTCACTTTTGTCTTACGAATAATGAGCAACAATAATGTCAAAAAACATTTTTAGTCCTGACCAAACATTATCAAATTTAGAGGATAATCATTGTGCTTTAAATGTCAGAAATATATAACTTCTTCCCGTGCAGAAATTTAGTTATGGACCAAACTGGGCCTAGGCTTGGAAAAACTATTCCCTGGCTTAGCGCTCTTGCCTGGGCCAAGCTCGAATGAAACGCCAAATCTGGTCAGGGCCCGGTTGAATTGCCAGGCTAGATCGCCCAGATTGGCCCAGGTTTGGCCCCATCTTATTTTCAATTCCTTGCCATTCTTTATTTTCCTAATTTAAACTCAAAATTAAGGAAAAGTATTTTTTATTTTATTATTTTTTTATTATGATCAAAGCTGCTATAAGCCTGTAAATGAGTATAAATTAAGATACGGTAGATTTTTTTCTGATACGTATGCTACAGCCGATCATGTATTAAAAGGAAGTTTTAGATCTGGTATATAGTTTGAACGCAACTTACGGCGTCGTCAAAAATTCTGAAAAGTGATTCTTGCTCGAAACCTAATAAAAAGTGCTGGGATAAAGGAGCGACAGTACTTTCGCGCTAATTAGAAGATAATTACATTAAATTTAAAGTTAGAAGTCTCGTGCAATCTTAATGTGAAAATATTATTTTCAATTGATATAAGTACTTACTTGGACTTTTCACGCGTGACTATGGGATATTTGTGATTGCTCGAAGCCTCCGGACTCTCGGAGTGCTTTTTATTTTAGGCATTTTTTGAATTTATTAGCAATTATTGCCACGTGTAAAGCTTGATACTCGAAACTATCATGCAACGAGTAAATAAACAGAATAATACTAACGCCTATAGGGTCCCCCGGCCTGGCCCAAGTGTGGAACCAGGAACAAACTTAGCGATTTCTGTACGGGTAGTGTCGCCAATGATTATATCTCACCACATTTTAGAGGACAAGACACTGGAAATTGGATTTAGTTCCGGTTCGGGCTTTGCTTGCAGTGGCCTTCAAAATAAACAAAGACTGTCCGAACGTAAACAGACAGGGCCACGTGGAACGTTTCTGTTGAATTTGAATGGATGATGTAACCATTAAAACACCCCCCAGGGTACGCACATTTCCACATTCCAAAGCCATCACTTCAAGGAACGCAGTAAATCCAAACTTGTTAAATCCAAGTTCCGGTGTAATAAAATCATTAGCCTATTCTAATCACTACGTCGTGCTGGCTAATCATTGTGTCTTTTGGCCATTACTGTTAATTTATTTATATATAAATTATTTGATAATTTTAACGATTAACTTACTATGGTAATTTTAATATTTAATACACTTTTTATTGTATATCTGTGTATTTTAGATTTTTTGATATGCTTATAATGGTTTTCAGAAATGGTTAAACTTAACAAATTTCTTAAGTGGCCAGTCATTGTACCGTTTACCATAGTATTTGTTTGCTTCAATTGGTTAACTTATCTTCGACTTATTGATGGTGTCATTCTCAATTTACTAACAATAAACAAAAAAATGAAGAACAACAATAAGAATTTAAGTAATAAACAATGCAATAGGAAGAAAAGGAAAACTGATTGTAGAATAAGGGAATGAAAACTGATAGAATGATGAAAGAATGAAGGAAAGCGAAGAATCAAATATCCGCAAGCTTGCACGGTAGGCTTGTCTAATTTGTATTGCGTAGGGCAGCGATGCCGAGATATTAGGGGCAGTTATCGCAGCGTATTGCTCCTAATCGTTCCTCGCGGAAGGGGGATCGACTTTCCTACCCCTGCCCCTACCATACCAGACCAAGGGGTCGGACATGATGGGGAGCGAAAGAGAACCGAAAGAGATGGTGCGTGGGAGTGGGTTTGGGGATGTGGGATGAAAGGGGGATGGGTGCGAGAGAGCGAAAGAGAAAAGGAGGAAGGGATGGGCTGACAAGGAAAGAAAGAGAGAGAAAGTAGAGGGAAAACGCCAGAATGGACAGGGAACCCAGCGTGCGCTGGTGTTTTTGACAGGCCGATGAATTGAATAATCGCAAGTCGAGTCGAGGGGGTACGCCAAATCTCAGTCCCCAATAGGTCTCTATATAGTGGTTCGTATATATACGCCTATAGGATACACCCGCTCTATATACCGGGGATCGCTAAGTATGCGAAAACAGCATTAAATTGCTAAAGAGGATAAGAATTATAAGGGCTGTGGTGATCATTAAAGTCGATAACCAGTTTGATTACAATTCCCAATGTTAGATGATTTACTAGATAAAGATCCATTCAGAAAATAGATATAAAGCCAGGAATTGGATTCTTCAAATGATAGAACATAAGCCGATGATAAGAAGTTGTTTAAGAGTAATAATAGCAAATAGATAATAATATAAGGCGACCATGTGAAGAAAACTAGTACAAGAATGAGATACACAGTATCAGCATAAAAAGAATGTACAGATATTGTCCTTCACTTCTATAAACAACAGAAAAGAACGTTGACCAAAAATAGGATGAAGCGGGAAATCAATTAATATAAATAGAAGGATGCCAACAGAAGAAAAACATCATCCACTGAATCTTCTGTGACAAACAAAAGAAGTATGAACTAGGAATTGAACAAAAGGATATTGATAACCAGAGTTGTAATCACAATAACAGAAACAGAAGGACAACATCAACTGGGAGAAGAAAAGCGCCGTCCCTTTGAACTTTTGGAAAATAGTCACCCTAACGGAGTATGGACTTAAATCGTTTATAGAATAAGGAGAACTTTGTTTTCAATTATAGCTTTTCTTTTGTTTCTAGTAATAGTAATTTTTTGCATTCATTGGTTATAAACGTTCTCATGTTCTGTTGTTGTTCAATTTTATTCCTTCTGTTAGTAGTTATTCTGTTGTATGTATGTCTGTATGTATGTATGTATGTATGTATGCATGTATGTATGTCTCTCTGTGCGTCTGTATCCTGTTGGTACGATAACTTTCGAAAGACTAATCAGATTGAACTGAGCTTTGAAACACGTTTTTATTGCATACAAAGAAAGGACAAGTTCGTTAGCCATCTATTTTGAATAAAAGTTCAAAAAGTAAGGCATTTTCAAAATTTATGAAACCTTTGTTTTTAAGTTTCCAAAATTCTATATAAGGCTATTCGTAGTGCTTGGAAATTGGAACAATTTATCCTTACGACTTTTTCGATAAAAATAAAATGATCAGAGTTCTAGTATTTTCAAACTCTAAAAAAACGAAAATAAATCATTATATGTCAAACGACACACGATATGAACAGACTCACGAAAAGAAAAATGTTGCTTTTTGAAAGCTCAACAAGATTATCCTAACAACTTATTGCATTTTTTTGAAAAATCAAAAATTTTAAATTTTGGTCGCACAGAAAATATTGAAAATTTTTTTTGGACAAAGGCATAAGGTACAATACAATTTTGAATAACAAAACTGTTTTTAAAATAAGTCTGAAAATTTGCTTAAAACTTTTTTTCTCTCGAGACACACGATGAGAATGTGTTCGTTAAAGTCGAAAGAGCTTTAACAACAGAGAATTCACAGTTGCGAAGCGCAAAATGCAACAGGTCGCTGCTCCCTTTGCGCGGTCAAACTTGCGAGAGCAGCGGGCAAATTTTTTCGTTTTTATTTCTGGTTAATATTCCTCTGGAATTTGTTCTTTTGCTACTTCAACTGTGGTCCTATTATCTTTATGAACTTATTTCATCAGTAGCGCAGTAAAAACTTAGGGATAAATTTTGTTGCACGTAAAATGAGAACATTACCGTTAGGCATGGTGATAATTAAGAAATTCGTTTGTTGCTGTGTAGCATTCACACGACTACGGGTAATCTTTGTTGCAGGTAATTAAAACCCTGAAATTAGTATTTGTTTTACACTTTGTTATTTCTGTGTGATTGGCGTCTTTATATTGTGTTCTTTCATTGTGTTTCTTTTCTTGGTTACAAATCTACTTCATCCCATCTTGAGCAAAATTTTATTTCTGTTCGTGGTAATTATTCTGTTGCATGTTGTTAAATCTTTCTCAACAATCATCAACACTTATACAAACAACTTTAATTTAATCATTTCAACCTATTTAGTTTTGTTTCTATTTATAAAACCTGAGACCCTTATAAAGCCAAGAATCGAAATGCACACAATCTGTCTTCTCAATTCGCAATACGTCGTTCGCATTATTATCCGAAGTTTGCACACGTCATCACATATAAGTCTTTTCCTCGACGACATTGCGTTTGCCATAACGTCGTTGCAAATATCGCATTACAATCCCATCTCTCAATACCTTCTCTTCTACATGAAACTGGTACCCCTGCCTCGATTTGACGACTCCTTGACAGCCAAGAAATTATTTGCATCCACTCTCTTGGCATAATTTATTTCCCTCTTATTCTTACAAATTCCTTCATTTTCTCCCTTCTCATCATCATCCTCTGACGAGATTTATTCAATCAATATCTTCACCTTTTCCCTTTCCGAATGTCCTCAATCATCAATATCGCAGTACCCATTGCATTAACACATAGAAAGGAAAAAGATAAAGCAGCAGAAGGAGGAAAGAAGTTTATAACGAGCCAAGCTCACGTGAGATGGGGTGAGCATAGGTGGCAATATGTGTGTTCTCGAATGTTAAAGTGTATGCGAGAGAGGGATATTTTGGCGTTGTAGGTGGAGACAGATTTTAACCGGGCAACGCGTGTGACGTGATATTAATTAACACGAACCCTTCGACTCTTCCTCTCTCCCTCGCACCTGACCCGAGAGGACGAATATCGCGGCTTCTCTCGCACTACAGCGCTTCATGAGAGGCGTGGGGCCGAGGGTTCGAGTGTCACGCAAGGCACACCCCCGCAGCGAGAGTGCGGAAACTGGAAAGGTTTCTACAGAGCAATCTCAGCAGATTACGGTATACACATATTTCAATGCGTGTGTCTGCAATTCGCAAAATGCAACCATTTAATGAAGCTCATGTATTAAGATAGATAGAGAAATACAAATTACCTTCTGAATGTATTTTAAGCGCATTATCAGAATTGTGATTGCTACATTCCATCGTTTTTGTTGTTTTAGTATATTTGGTTCTGCTATTTGGGTTTTCCTACTCTTAGTTCCGGATTCTGGAGCAAATCGGGGTAGTAACATCAGTATTCCACACCTATTTTAATTTGCTTAAGCATTTCGTATAAATTGTATTGTAAACGTCCACGCCTTCAACTCAGTAGTACCTTTTAATTTGGTATCCACGACACAGCACGTTTAATTTGGATTCTGTGAGATTCTCCAAATTCGTTTTCTGTTTGATTTTGCCGCTGTCTTTTTGTTTCTTGTTCTTTTTTTTATTTTGTAATGCAGCGGTTGCTATATTGGTGCATCTTGCAAATTAGCCACTGTTTCTAATTGTTTGTTTAACTTCATATTGTGTTGATTGTCGATTTAATATTCCTATATTCTCTAAATCTGAAATAGATACAACTTTTGCTATTATTTTCTTCCTCTATCGATTCTTCTTGCTGCTCTGTTGTTTTTTGCTATTCTTTCATATCTTGCTTCTTCTACTACTTCTATCATTCAATGTCCATGTTGTGCTGTTTGCCGTTATTCTCTTTTTTTCTTCTACTATTTATTTATTCTACTATTTCTTCTACTATTTTTTTTTGTATGGATTACTGTCAATTTTTTAAAAATATTTTGTAATATTCTTCGTTGCTTCTCGCTGTACTTCTGAATCCTAAAGTGCATCAAGCTCTTCAATTTCACATAAACTCAGATCGCTCGTATTTCCTTTTCACAGGTAGTGAAAATCGAGGGAGTGCGAATCGTCCCAAAGACTCGTGCCAGAAAGACGTATCGAGTGAGTAAGTTATTATAGGTGGGCGGGTATATAAATTGTCACCTAGCAGCCGCACGTAGGGGCTGTCGCAACGGGTTCGAGATTGCTTTGTTTGGGATAAAGAACGGTAGGGTATAGAGCTGAAGAAGGAGAGAAGAAATAGCTGGGAGGGTGGAATCGACGGAGAGTGTAGAGGTGGTGGGTAATAACGAAGCGTAAAAGAGAAATGCCAGAAAGAAAATCCGATATCTCGGTAAAATGAGAAATTTACTGTTTTCGATACTCACCGCGATTTATTGCCACCCACCCATTTAACATGATGAATCTGCTGTATCCGGAGCGTTTTATTTACGAGCAGCGAATATCACTGTTAAAAAGGTTGGTAAATTTCGAACAGGGTGTTGTAACATGTCAAATTGTATATCAAGAAACAAGATTTAATTAAATGTGTCTGGGATAATGGTGAATGATCTTCTATTTGTTGGATTCGATAGAAGGGATATGGATTTTTATGTATAATTTATTAGTTTGAATTAAATTATTCATCATCGTATATAGCATCTTCTGCCGAAGGTTAGATAATATAATACTTTAATTCGAATTGCTCAAACTATAGTGGGAGGTATCGCTTACTACAGATTGTAGAGTTGTTAATTTTTTTCCGTAAATCGCTTTACTTTCAGCACTTTAATTAAGAAAACCGAATTATCTAAACCGTTATAAGATTATTACCACCACATTTTATAAAACCCAGCGTTACCATATAATATATTGAAAGGAAATAAGATTGGAGAATTCACTGTGGCGTTATCGGGGAAAAATCGGCTAATAAAGTTGATTTCACGCTCGATTCGACACATTGGAGGAATGTTCGTAAGCGGTCACACTGCAGTCGGCGAATATGCTTTTGTGTATATATGTATAAGTTTAGTATAGTAATACTTATACGATTATAGGTTAAGAGGCAGGCGTCATGTGCTTATAACTGCCCCTATCAGAATAATATTATTACCAGAGCTACCCTCGGGTCTCTTGCGCCGCATGACGCTTCGCTTTATTCTCTTTATTTTCACTACTATGTTGATTGCGAATCTCCAACGCATCACGTTCTAGCCAATGAGGCCCTGCTTTCATCTTGCTCTTTATGATAGTTGCTATTTTGAATTTAAATAAAGTCGTTTTGCTCACGACGAATGAGAACCGGGTGTTTTCAAAAGTCCGTTTGGAAGTATAAGATTGTCGAAGGCTTCTCAGTCGACCTCCGAAGTTAAGCAGCGATTGTCTGTGTAAACTCGGATGGGAACCGTCTTACTAGATGGGAATGTCTTTTTTAGATCTGCACTTCACTTTGATACTGATACTCTTAAAAATATTAATTTTTTAATTGTACAACTTTTACTGATTTAAAAAATAAAATTTTAATATGTTCAAGTTTTAATGTAAAAATTGGTTAATAACCCTATTTAGTATTCATAAAATCTCCTAAAGTATTATTTCAAATAAAAAAATTTCATCTTTATATTTCAGATTTCAATGCATCTGTTTGAAATATTTTCAGTTTTAAAGGATATTAATTTAAAAAAATTAAATTATTATTATTATTGCATATATTAATATTGCAGCCCGATCTTTATTTATTGTTGTGAGCGTAAAGAGCGATCTTTAAAAGATAATATTTGCAAATGCTAGCAAGTGTCATACCTAACCAGCTGGCGGATTACAACGCATACGACCAAATAACTACTGGTACTGAGTGACTGGTCAACCTCGATGTCTAAAATAGTAACGAAATTCCAAATAGTGAACCTGTGAAATGTTACTAATTATCAGTCACACACTTCTGGCTGTTTGAACGGTAAGATTTTACTGGAAATCAGTAAGACTTTACTAGAAATCACTGAGATTTTACTGGTTCATTTTAGGATCGCAGATATCTCGAAAGTGTCAAATCAACTGTTATATTGTAAACACTCCTTTTTTTAAGTTTCGGATTCATTGCTAACCAAAATATTTCAGTAGAATTAAGGTCGGCAGACTGTGCGACTCAATTCATATGGTGGCAATACCATTTGCAGTTTTCCACGAGGTGCATAGTCTGCTTCGATGCTTAGGATTATTGTCGCCTTATAATATTCAGCTTTTGGTATTGGGTCCGAGGTCCGAAACACTTTTTAGAAGATTTTTCAAATTAAATCAAATATGAGCAAATCTGCTGAGAGACAAGAGGACAACGATCTAAAGCATCAAAGTCAATTCTGCACCTTCTGGAAAGCTGCAAATGGTATTGGCACTATGGATTAGCCGCGCAGACTAAAAAAATTGATAAGCAATTAAGTTGAATCTTGAAAAAAAAGGGTTCTTTAAAATAAATTTTTTTTATGAGTAACGCTATCCACGCTCTCGTACACATACTGTACTTTTGAATTTTCTCATATGGTAGTGCTTAATTTTTTCACGCTCTTGTTTAATGATATTGTTTAATTTATAACTTTTGAATATCTTATATCGCTTGATTAAGTAATTTAAATTTTCAATGTTGAAATTTCGAAATTGCACAATCGAAACTAATCATGATTTTTTATCTCTTCTCTTTATGGCGATTAGGTGAACAATTCTTGTTTATTATTATCTGGCATTGTTTTATAGAAATTATTCATAAAAAATGCACAAAACCGAAAGACAAGAATTTTATCAAATAAAAATTTATTTTTTAGTAAAAAGTACTGATTGTAGGAAAATTGTGGGACACAAACTAGTTGTAATTTTTCTACTATATATGCTATCCCGGGTAAAAGTATTTGGTCTTCATTTTGTATTGGGTAAAGACTAATCCAGGACAATTTCAAGTTTTTCTGTATGCCTAGCTCCTGAGGTAGAACCAGACTATTTTTTATGTCATTGGACGAATATTTTCGACAGACAAAAATTGATGTTTTCAGACAAGATTATATGTTTTGGAAAGAACCTGAAAGATTTATAACTAGAATGTAAGGCCAAAAGGCAGCCAAGCCCTGCAAGGGCCATCACTCATTCCCTTTAGATTTTACAGAATGTTAATACTGTTTATCTTCATGGTATTTATTTTTATGCATTAATAACTTTGTTTATCTGCAATGATTATATTCTTTGGATTGCGAATCTAAAAATATTGTCAATTTTTTCTTATCTCAAACAGTCCACTAAAGTTGTAGAAACTCTCAGTCTAAAACTTATTATGGAAAATATTAGATGTCTCTAGTTGTTGAGACTGACAGAGTCCAAATTTTTATTTTAAAATTGTTTATTCCAAAATTACAAGTTTTATCGATTATAAAATTTTAATATTTAGCAGATTTCCAAAAGTAAGGCGCAGCCGGTAGTAATAAAACCAATACATAAATTACCCTTCCGTGCATCAAGACAATTCTACCTGGTCTCATCTTGTCACAGCTACAGCGGCAAGTGCAAAACAGGTCTGTATATCTCCAATCGAACCAGGCATAATGATCTTAAAGAAATATTGAGGGCTTTCAAGACAAAATCAAGACCAAATATTTTTACCCGGGAGAGCAAAAACTACTAAACCAAGTAAAAATTCTTCGACTTGGTCTCGACTTGAATTGCCCCCAATCAAGACATGCTGAAGTCAAAAAGGTTGACTTGAGCATGTCTCAGTTACGAGACGGACCAAGACTTCAATTTATGTCTTGGAGACAAGTTCCTATGTCTCGAAGACATAAATTTATGCCCTAGGTCACATGTTTATGACTCTAAAACGAACGTTTTATAACTTCGAGTGTATACCTGCCCTAAAAAAAGGGTCATTCTGACTGTCATAAAAGCTAATATTCGTTGATGATAAAAAAATCATGTATATT
>JAAAKG020000001.1:1873769-1912849 GCA_010014905.2 Druon quercuslanigerum | reverse complement strand
GTTTTGTACACGATTGAAACCCGAAATATCTACTTTATCATAATGAATCATCGTGAAAGCATCAAATCTATTATTTATTTTCAACTTAAGAACTTTTTTGTAAATAAAATATCAGACTGAAACTTTGGAAAATGTATCATAAGACCATAAAGTACGATTATGTACTTTATTTGAGTGGGCATTTCGATAAAAATTATTTTCAAAGTAATTAACTGAAACCATTTTTTGACATAACCTCGAAATGTTTTGACCCTAAGAACTTCTCTTATATTTAAAATATCTGCAATATGTGAAAAAACGTACATAAACGTAATTTACTGGCGGCGTTTGTATTTCTCGAAGTTTGAAGCCGATATTTTACATATAAAAAAAGTTTTTAGGTTCAAAAAGTTTCAAGGTACAAAGAAAATATGTCAAAAATTGGTCCAAGTTTTAAATTCTTTGAAAATAATTTTTAGCGAAATTTCTACTCAAAGTATATAAACGTAGTTTATGGTCTTCTGATATATTTTCCAACGTTTAGTCCGATATTTTATGAACAAAGAAAGTTCTTAACTTAAAAAAAAATTCAATAAACTGAAAAAGTGAGGTTGATAATATAGGTATTGTAGTGTGTCACATGCCCCTAAGGCTGTTTAAATTATTTAAAATAAAAATAATTTAGCTTTTAATTAAAAAAGTCTTCATCTTATAAAAAATGTAACTGTTTAATTTTTAATAATTCTAGCTTAAAATTGCTTAAAATACCATTTAAAACATTTTTAATTCAATGATTGATTCTTTAATTTAGAGCATTTACAATAGTAGCTTGGAATAATATTTTTAGAACTGAATCTGTATCCTGTATTCCAATGATTTTCGAAAGATTAAAAAATTTTTAAATAATTTTATAAGATTTCTAATAATTTCCAAATACTTCTAATAAACCCTAGAAAATAAAATAAATTAAATTAAATTTGAAGGGATTACCAGCGAATTGAAAGCTTTCAAGGGATTTTAAGGTATTTCAAGGAATTTGAGAAGGTCAAAATATTTCTGTGAATTTAAGCGGTTTTCGGGGAACATTAATGAATAAGTGTAATTTAAATTATATTCGAGGGGTTTTAAATGACTTATACTTTTCAAATCGATTTTTACGTGTTTGAAACATTTAAAGGAAATTTAAGGGATTCTAAAGAATTTAAAGAGATATCAAAAGTTTGAAGGGATTTCAAAGAATTTTGTAGGATTTCCACACATTTCTGGAGAACTTTGGAAAATAAATTAATTTAAAGGAATTCTTCCTGGCTAACTTAATGAATAATTTGAATTTAAATTGCATACATTCAAGGCCTTTCAATTAATTGCTAATTTTTTAAATGGATTTCGTACGTTTTCCATATACAATAGATTTAAAGGGATTCTACTTGATTCATAGACAGTAGGATATCTTAAGATTTAAAGAGAGCTCTAAGGAACTTTGGAAAATAAAGGAAATTTAATTGAATTTCAGGGGATTATTAGCGATTCCACAGATTTTAAGCAATTTTAAGGTATTACAAGAAATTTTACAGAATTTAAAGGATTTTATTAAATATCTTAGGATTTTAAGGGACTTTGAAAGATTTTAACGTTTTTTTTTTTCTAGCGAACTTAAATGAACAAGTTTTAAAGTATTTTAACGACTTAAGGAGAGAAGATGAAGACTTACAGGACCTCTAATTATTTAAAAGAATCTGGGGGATTTTACCAATTTCAATGGGTTTTAACAAAATTTAAAAGATTTCAAAGAATTTAACGGACTTACTTAAAAATATTTTCAAAAGTAGCAAGAGACTCCAATAAGTTTTCATATGCATTTTAATTTATTTTGTAAAGATTGTAAAGATATCAAAGGAATTCGCCGATTTTTTTCTGTTTTTGCATTTTTTTTGTCTTATTTATTTCATTGATGATTATTTTATAATTTTTTTCTTTATAATGATTTTCTATACTGAATTTCTGGTAATCAATGGATTCTTGTGCAATCGGGCAATTTAGTGTACACCAAAAATCCGAGTGATTAATCCCGTCGATCGAAACTGACGATTTTTAATTTTTTATCGTAATCCGCAGCCGAGCCTGTTGCAATTTGTGACCAATGTGACAATGATTGTGAACTGAAACACATATTTCCTCGAAACTGAACAACTTTTTCTAATCTTTCAATGCTGATTCGATTTTACGGAATGTTTTTACGCTTTCCTGAAAATCCGACTTTGTTACCATACGGGTATTAAATAGGGAAAGATAAAATTAATATATTTGTTTTCTATTTACAGAGCAAGATAAAGAAAATGACAGTAGAAACGCACAAGCAACGCAAGCCGTTATCCAAAGGAGACGAAGGCCCAAAAGAAGATCAACCGGTGTAGTTCACGTAGATATGGATGTAAGTATAAATTATATAATTATTTAATTGATAAATTAAACCGCTAGCGAGCAAAAGGGGATACGCCCGAAACCCCGTCATTTTAGTTAGCCCCTGGGTCATATTTCTTTCAGGTCGAATTTTAACTTTTCAATAACATATCCCATTAGGAAATTTTATTATTTATTTATTTTATTTCTATTTTATATCAGATAAAAATGTCAGAAAATATGCACCATCATATAACGAAAATATCGATCTTTATAGAATTTCAATTAATCGTCACTAAAAAATTACGACGATTTTTATTCTTCTCATGGCGTAAATTAGATATTGAAAGTTTCGAACGCTTTGGGAGTCGAACGAATTTTCTGAAAATTCAAATTAACTGTCAACTTAACTTTTTTTAGGATTCAAGGAAGTTTTTTGGAAAATATCAGGCAATTATGTTTTATAGTTTTAAAGTCACAATTGATTTAAGATCTCAGCGCTCTCCCGTACACGTGCTAGCTCGTCCAACAATATCAACGTCTGTATAACAGCGGGCGATTGGAAGGTCAAGCCGGCCACCAAAATAATAATGAAGACATTATAATTTACATTTTTTAAATTATTTTTAATAACAAATTATAAAAATTAAAACTTACGTAATATTTATATAATAACTTGTACGATTTCTTTATAAATAATTTAATAATTTTCATCACTGTCGTCAGTGTTGTCTTCGTCAGAATTATTTTGCGTAAATTGCGAAAAATAATTTTCATAGAATTCTTTTCCAGGAGCGCTTAAAAAATCAAAAAGACTTTTCACATCTTTTATTTTAGCCGATTTTAGTCCAATTCGAGGTGGACAACTTCTTGAAAGATCTTTCAGTTCAAGATTAGTGGTAAACAAAAAAGTAGTTGCCTTCTCCAATTTATAAATATCATAAGTGTCTACTTTTCTGTCAGGAAAAAAGTGTAAAACAAAAGTTTTACTAATTTGAAAACTTTTCGGTTTGCAGATTTTGCCCTTGAAACTTCTTTCAAAATTCTGAAAAAATATTCACATTTCGTAATCACAGTAAATGGAGGTAAACGAGCGTTTTGAATCAATTCGATATATTTTTATAAATAAACATATGCTCTTTTGTTCTGGTGGCCGGGTTGACCTTCTAATCGTCCGCTGTTATACAGACGTCGATGTTGCAGGACGAGCTAGCACGCGTACGGGACAGCGCTGAGATCTTAAATCAATTGTGACTTTAAAATCATAAAACATAATTGTCTGATATTTTCCAAAAAATTTCGTTGAATAATAACAAAAGTTTAGGTGGACGTTAATTTGAATTTTCTGAAAATTCGTTCGACTCAGGAAGCGTCTGAAACTTTCAATATCTAATTTACGCCATGAGAAGAATAAAAATCGTTATAAATTTTTAGTGACATTTAATTGAAATTCTATAAAGACTGATATTTTCGTTATATAATGGTGCATATTTTCTGAAATTTTTACCACAAAATTCCTATTAATGTAGAACTTATGGCGAGTTATTACATATTTCGGAAACTTATGAAGTTATCACATTTATTTATAGGATAAAAAATATGCGCAATAAAATTTTCTATTGGAATATGTTATTAAAAAATTAAAAATTGTCTTGAAAAAAAATATGACCCAGGGGCCAACTTAAACGACGGCTTTTCGAGCGTATCCCCTTTTGATCGCCAGTGGTTCAATTATGTTCAACCCCATTTTGAATTTCTATATTAGATAACCACCCAACTACCCTGGTGAAATTTTTTTTTACAAAAAAGCACGAAAATCTAAAACCATTTTTACAGAAATTTACTAATAAATGCAATTAACGACAAACAAAATTACAGTAAGTTCAACTTTCTTCTATTTTTCGGGCTAATTTTGCCTTTTTTTTGTATATTGCTGTATTTTATTGAAATACTTTTGAATTTAAAACTTTAAAAAATTAAAGCTCCATATTTTTTAAATTCAAGCCTTCAATGACTTATGCGTATAAAATGAAAGCTTTCAACTTTTCAATTGAAAATTTTGTCATTAAAAGCCGATAAACTGCAAAATTTTTAACTTTTATATATTGCACAGTTTAAAGAGTTTAAACAATAGAAATTCACGTTATCATTTTCAGCGCGACAAAATAAAGAGACTGACTGAACTAATTTATAAATTAAGAAAATTATATAATTTTAATCAATTGTAATGTAGAAAAATCAATTACCATATTAAAATTTTCTTTGAAATCTTTTTCTATGTTCTTTTACAAATTTGTTTCAAATAAAAACAATTTACCAATTTTGCAAGAATCTAATAAAAAATTTGTTATTATCTTGGAACTCGAAGTTTTTCTTCAATTTTTCGAAAATCCTGCTAGATTAAAATAATCGCTTTAAAAGGTTCCAGATTCTTTTTTGAAAATGTTTTTCAAATCACTAATTGTTCAAGTGTTGTTTAATAATCAATAATTGTTTCTTTTCTTAAATATTTTTAAATATTCTATGAATATTAATTTTTAAAAATAACAAAGCTTTTTAAATGTTCCCAGCAATCTTACATTTCTTATTTTCTTAAACCTTTAAAGACACTTAAAAAGCTTTAAAGTTTTGGATTTTTCATATGTCTGAATTAATTAACTTCAAATTATTATGACAAATAAGTAACATCTCTGATTTAAAATGACGTTTAATGGATGTCGCTTTCTAGGTAAATTTTACATTCCCGAAAAAATTGACAGTAAAGTACAAGTCGAAACGTTGATTCGGATTCTACAAGTATTGATTATCAAAATGTATATTTTTTGTTTACATTTTTGTACATTTTTTGTACAGCTTTGGTGACATCTTTTATTTTGTTGCAAATATTTGTAACTTTCTACAATAAGTTACGTAAACTTAAAATTGTGCTTATGACATCAAATATCCAAATTAAAAATATAAAATTCAGTAGTTTTCTGTGATGCCTTTTAGATTTTGCAAATAAAGTAAAAAAAAACATTAAATAGTTTTTCTTTTTCTACAAGAAAATAGAAGACGAAATTATTTATTTGTATTTAATTGTATTTTTTGTGTGCTAAATTATGTATATTTTGTACAAAAAAGTACATTTTTTAAAATTATTTTTGTAAAAATGTTGTCCACTAGGGTAAATTCTTCAGATTCTAAACTTGAATTATATCAGAGTATGAATAAGCTTTCATGAGAGAAACATGACTGGAATCTGTGACATTTTCGGCACAACCACCTCGTTAGAAATTTATGGTATTTCACAATCCCTCATAGCACTGACTCGTTTCGAGGTCCATGATATTCTCGCTCGAAACCAGACTGCGGTGCTTCTGTACTTTATTTTTCAAGCGGAACCGTCGATTTCACGTAGGTGTAACAAATTACTGTTTACATTTGACGTCAGAGTAAACACCGACCAATAATATTATGCGAGTCTCCAATTACTCGAAAGATAACGTGACGATTAAAATACGAGGCTCGGAAAACCAGAACAAAACCTTGCTCCTAATTCAAGAATCTCTTTTGAGAACGCTCTTTCGATGAATTAAAGTTTTTCTTTCAATTCTATTTCGGTCTTTATAATTTCGAATTCATTTCATCTATGTTGCCTTCCATTCGCTTCTATTAGCTTTTATTAAAATAGTACACATGCCTATTTAGAGTTCTTAAATGCCTCAGAATTTATTCTGAGTAAACGCTGTCGAAAAGATGATCAGCACATAAGCTAGATCTGACCATTTGTAGAGCATTTACGAGAATAAAAAGCTTTTATTGTTTAAAAATATATATTATATGATATATTATACTTGTTTTAAATGGCATACTTAAGGGTTGCCGCAGGCCCGAGAAAATATGGATATGAGTTGAAAGTCAGCGCATTTTGTTGGCCAGAGAAAGTCAAATTTTATTTCAAAGAATTCTAAATATTTTAGTTTATTTTTAAAACTGCCAAGAAATTTTAATGGCCTTTCAAAAGTTGCAAGAGATTTCAAAAGATTGCAAAAGATATTAAATATTTTAGGGTATTTTAAAAGATTCCAAGGCAGTTTGAAGAGCTTTAATAAGTGTCAAAGGATTTCAAAAGGATTTTAATTATTTTAAAAAATTGTAAAAGATTTCAAGGAATTTTGAATTGATTTCAATAATTTTAAGCGACTTTAAAAGCTCGGTATCTTAATACATTTTCAGGATTTTAGGAATTATAATAAATGTTCATCGAAAGTCACGGAATTTTGTGATATTTTAATGCATTTGAAGGAATTCATTCATTTTTTTGGAATTCATCTGAATTAATGTGGAATTAACTCTGAATTCTTATTATTTTATACTGAAATCTTGGGAATTCTCTCAAAATATTGCAATTCACTTGAGTTTTTCAGAATTCATTTATTTTAAGTATTTTTACTGTTTTATATTTTGTTTAATTTACCTTTAAGTCTTTCAAACTCGTCTTGAATTCTTGGGTAGCTCATTAGATTCTTCTGAATTCCCTTGAGTTTTTGTAAACTGATTTCAAACTTACTGAATTCAATGAATTTTCTCATATTTTTAAACTGATTTCAATTGCATTTTTTAGATTTCACTTTGAATGTTTATGAATTTCAACGAATTCTTCTCATGACCTTTAATTTCCTCTTAATTCACATCAATTTTTCTGAAAACATTGGATTTTTTGTTTTTCATATTTTTAAAAATTCTTTAAATTCTTTTGAATTCAACTTTAATTTTTTCAAGTCTCATGAATCGAATTCTTTTAAATTCAAAAGAACATTATTTACATTATAAATGCACATTAGTTTTATTTAGTCCCTGAACTCTTGCTTATTTCAAGGGGCACTTATTTTAAGGTTTATGTATTTTACGTCTCCCATGCTGGGATATATCAAATTGCGCAATTCCGTTATCTTCCTCGTCATGGGATTACATACGACTTTTTGGAGAAAGTATTCGAATAGTCATAAATGTGCGAATAGTAATATCTGTCAGAATTATATACTAGAACCTCAAATTTCGGAAAGTTGATTGTATTTCTTGAAACTGAAAGGTCTTCAACCGATAAAAGTATAAAGCAGGATTGCGCAAATGCACTCTACACTTTAAAAGTATCACTGTTCAGACGTTTATAACTTACTTTTACGTTTAAAATATTTTCGCCAAAAAGGCGTGTGCAGTCCCGTTTCAAGATGTATCAACTATGCTAATTTTCCTGAAATTTCCACCTATTATAGCATGATCGTAACGTCATGCTACAATACTCAATATTCTGAAAAATATTTGAGTCGTTGTTTTATTCTATTATATTGATTTTTAGCTGGCAAATTGTACTATTTGAAAGAAATGTTATATTTTTCACGTCATACGTCAACAAACCACTTGAAAATCATATGATGCATGATGCGCAAATGCGTACACATGCTTACAGCGCGCGCATCGATACAAGGCTGGGACAGCCAATGAACGTCACTTGACAAAAATCATCCGAGGACTCACGGTGGAGGTGGAGGCCCTTCTAGCCTTGAAATACCAAAATGTTTACGTTTCGCGGCCCTTGAAATAGGCAAAAGTTCACTGTATTAATTGTGAGGAAGACTAAAAAATTAATCAGGGAAAAGTGAGGAAATTTTTGAACTAGTGCCCTTCTAAATTGATGCAATACATTTTCGCTCAAAATTTAAATAATATAATTATTATTTGAGTTATTTTTAATAAATTTAGCAATTAGGTGTTTGCGATTTAAAATAAATCGTAAAGTGCGAACAGGAACACATTTTTGCATTGAAAGTTCATAAAAATCGTTGATATAATTTTTTAAATCCTTACTGAAAATTCCCATAAATTATCATTAAATTCCATGGAGGTACATGGAGGTTGAGCATATTCTCATACATGTGAGAATTTCTTCGAGCAATTTAAAATTACAAAATAGTAACAGAAAAGTAATATAAGATTCATGTTTTCTTCTAGAAAATTTAGAAATTTCCGATTCAAAATCTAATTACATTTTCAGATTGTTTAACTTTTAGCCCGAAAATTTGATTTTTTCTTACATGTTTTAATTTGGAATCTTCACCGTTCTTACGTCATTCTAAACCTTTTTAACTTCAATTGTTCCATTTTTCAGCTTTGAATAATTGAAGCTTGACTATTTCACTATCTCTTTTCATAATCTTAAAAAATAAATTTAAATTGTTTAGTTACAGACGCTTTTAAAGAAAATATTTTCAGTTATATGTTTTTTAATTCGAAAACCATCGATAAAGCGATTTATATATAATATATAAAAATATATACCTATATAACTAATTTTATTTATTTAATTATTTCCTTATTTATTTTCCTAAATATCTGTCGTAATTTTTACTTGTAGTGACGTTTTGATACTGATTTAGATTTCATTTCCGTGTTTCATTGTTGCAGGAAATAGATCCGGAAAAGCAAGACACTTCTGCCGGGGGTGACTGCGACGATTCTAAAATTAATCACACGGAGGTGAGCCCATTGACTGTCTAATTTTTATTAATTGATTCTTTATCTGCATTCTATTTGGGATCTGTTATTTTTTTATTTTAGTTAACCCAGTTCAAAAACATTAATTCAATTGGGTAATTTGATATATTTTAAAACCAACCTAATTTCTCTGAATGAATTTTATTTACAAAATATAATCTAGATGAAAGCTTTAAATTTGTACCATTTTCTGATATTAAGGAAATGAATAGTCTGGGCTTCCACACAGTCACATTAGTCACTTTTTTAAGGAAAAGACCACTTTAATCCATCACGTCTTAGTTTTTATCTGAAGAAAAAAAATGAAAGTTGAATTATTCACGCATTGAAAATTCACGTATTTTGTTGGAAATTCATATTTTCGAGATTAACAGCTTAATATTCAACTTTTTAATGATAATTTAACTCTTTTTGTTGAAAATTAATCTTTTTCGGTTAAAAATGCAACCGTCTAGCTCTCTTGGTCGAAAGTAAAATTGTTTTGATTATTCTTCTATTTTCTGGTAAAAATGTCATCTTTCTTGGTTAGCAAGTTCGGTTGACAATAAATTAATAATCTGTTTTTGTTGAGGATTCAAATATTTTCTTAAACATTAATCTTTTGTTGACAAGTAAAATATTTTGTAGAAAATTTTATGTTTTTGTAGAAAATTCAACTACTTGTTTAAAAATTCACGTATTTTGTTGTAAACTCGTTTTTTTCGAAGAAGAAATATTTTATTGGTTAAAACTTAATCTTTTTGATTTAATATTTAAACTATTTGGTTGAAAATTGATATATTTTGCTTAAAATTGGTTTTTTTAAATTGAAATATTACCTATTACATTTTCTGTCGAGGCTGCATTTTATTTGGTCGAAAATTCAACTTCTTGGTTGAAAATTGAACTTCTTAGTTAAAAATGAATTTTTTTGGTTGAAGATTTATAATTTTAGTTGAAAATTCATCTTTTTGCTAGAAAAGTTAACTATTTTGTTGAGGTTTTTTAAAATGATTCCCCTACTTTCGTGAAAATGACCCTATTTACCCTCTTTGGAGAGCATTTGCGGCTGTGAATTCTCCAATATTTAAATTTACATGATTTTATTGTATAATCTTAATGTTTTCTTGTTCCTATTTCAAAGCTTTGAGATGTAAATACGACAGTTGGGTATCGTAGGTTTATTTGGCTTTTAATACAATGACTTAAAATTTGTTTTTTACCAATAGTTTTTTTAGCTTAAAATAGTTTTTTTCGACTTTTCTTAAGCATTTTTTAAGTAGTTTCACAGTTGGCAAATATTTGAGCAAATGAGTCAGTGCTCTTAATAAACAGCCGGCTTACCAGGGTGCGGATTACCTGTTTGAATGACATTTTTCGTATTGGCAGACACCTTGTCTCGAGTATATGAGTTATATATCAATGCACGCGACATATGGATAATGCTGCGTAACATGTGAGTGCTTTTACAGTCTGCGAAGGCTTTGTGATATTTTCGGACTAGTTTCTGAGAAGATTAACCTGTAGTCGTACAAGCTTGAATAAAAATAGCTCTCTATAGCATAATTCTTTTTGGATCGCTCGATTCACCAATTCCGAACAAAAGGAGCCAGATTTGTAAATTTGGATGGAAATAGTCGAGGCTGGGTGATTTCTTGTTGTTTAAAAGCAGAATTAGAAGTATTGGCTCTGTGTATGTATTTCGCGTGTTGAATATAAAGCAAGCTCTATTTTTAACACTACCTTCCAATTCTGTTATTTGAAGACTAAACTTCTGGTCAGTGTATGAATTTAATTAAGATCTTCGCCCCACGTGTGAAAGCCGAACCAGAATGATTTTTCGGAACTGAGTTTTTTTCGGGAACGTTTGTTTTTAATGATGTCATCAACTCATTTGGAATTTAGTCATCTTTTTTATTGTACTAGGAATGTAGTTTCGCACTTTATAAATATTTGTTTAAAATTCAAAACCCTGATTTCTGAGACTTAATTTTGCTATTTGCTACTCTCATATTTATTGCAGTTCAGTTCATTTTGTTCAATTTCCATTAAATATTTATTCTAGTCCTAGGAAATGATTGGAAGTATTTTTGAATGGAATTAAAAGTAAAAAGAAACTTGACTTTGCGAGTAAAAATTTGAATGTCAGGTTATTTCTTCCGCGTGACTTGCTGTTCTTCTATTTTCTGCCTAACGTGACAAAAGAAGTTTGAGAGAGTAGAGAATGATAATGTCACGCGCCAGAAATAATTTTAAATGCAACATTTATTTCTAAAACAAATTTTTAGTTTAAAATATTTAGTAGCGTTTAACAATAAAGCGGAGTTTCGAAGACTTCATGAATTTAAAATGAAATATATTTTTAACAAAACAAATTTTTTTTCAACTAGGCTTTAGAAAGTAATGTCTAAAAACAGTTTTTTATTTAAATTTTATTTCCTTATTTATTTAGTCGAAAAAACCTGTAAAGTCTTTTATATCTTGTTTTACTAAACTTATTGTTCATTTTAAAAGGGGAGTAGACGAAAACCATTTGAGTTTATTTTTATTAGTTCTTCCCTTGATTGTAAGCAACATTTTTTTCTAAATATTCTCTTAATGTTTATGAAGCACCTATTTTCGAAATAATTCTGAGAAATTGGATGTGTTGGGTTTAAATTATTTTAATTGAATAGGCATGCAATATTTAATAATTTAATACCGAACTTTACAAAATTAAAACCTTAATTTTCAAGAAATATTTCAAATTGTTAAGTTTAAAATTTCGGGATAACTTTGAAATGCTTAATTGTTTTATTTTAGCATTTTGAACATATTTTCCAAATTTTTACTGTTTTAAATTATGGTCATGAGAATGACAACTAGTTAAAACCCACTTGGGGATGGCCCTCAATAATAATTGCAAAGAACATGATTTAGAGGCCTACTTCAAGTGGGCTATACCTAGTTATCATTCTCAGTGCCTCAATTTATTCATTTCTTGTTGGTTTTATTTGTTCTGAATACTTTATATTAAAAATTGTGCATGTTTTCGAGGATTCAATTACATGTTTTTTAACTATTTCAATTAAAAGTACTTCTCAATATATTCATTTAAGTTAATTAAAAAATTTAATTATTTAAATTTATAATATTTATAATTTTTAAGGCGTAAAAATAGAATATCATTGCCATTTTTTTGCCATTTTCTCATTTTAAATTAGAAATTTTCTAAAAATGTTGTACACATCAAATTAGAATTTCTATAAATTAAGATATTTAAATTATAAATTATCTAAATTCAGACCATAAACTAATTTTTTTTCGATATCGAACAAATTGATGTTTTCTTTTAAATTTCTGATCGTTTCATTATTATTGAAAAAATAATTAAATTAGAAACATTTTATTTACGTAATTTAGAATGTTTTCCACGTTTTTTAATTTTGAAGTTTTTGAATACTTTTGAACGCATCATTTTTCAATTTTGTACATATTCTACTTAAAATCGCTTAATTTCAAATTGTACATTTTATAATAACTTAATTGAAAAGTTACCAATTGTCATTTTAATCAAAATATTTTACGTTATTATGAATATCCATAACAGTTAATAATGGAAATAGTTTAGTTAGGAACGTTTCAGATTTCAAATCGCATTTTTCGATTTCAAAAGTTAAAAAAAAAATATTTTGATACAACCACGAGCTAACTTCACTTCTTTGATTACTGAGGGGAAATCAAAGGACCAAATGCATGGGATTCGGTCCATTTTTGCCCTGTTTTGCTAATATATTCGTAAACACTAATTTTTTCTATATAAGTGTATTTGAAAAATAGTTTTTATTTTTTAAGAACTATTTAATGACATAGTAAAATGTTAGTTATCACTATTCATTGCGAAGATATCACAAAAATAAAGTTTTATCAAATGCATTTGGTACATTGTTTTTCCCTTATCTTTCACCAAAGTGAAGTTAGCTGTTGGTTAAGTGAAAATACCTAATTAACTAATGATTTTTAAAATTGAGTGTACTTGAGATTTAAAAATTTAATAAAAATTTTTTTACAAGACGATTCACAATTTTTGAATTTCCCGATTGTAAGGTTAAAATTGAACTTTTTCAATTGGAAAGTATTATTATTTAAATAAATGAAAACGCCCGATTAAAACTTAATAAATTATTTTCTATTCTTAAAAAACTGCAAAATAATATAGTCATACTTAAAGGTTTTTTTTAAATTGCAAGTATTATTTAAATCTCAAATATTCCATTTTTAAATCATTCAATTTAAAAAATTTTTAATTTAGGAAAGGAAGAATTACTGAATATTTGTGAATCAAATTGTTAAATTTCGATGCATGAATAACAGTTGAACACTGATTAACATTCGAAATTATTTCAATTAATTTAAAAGAAGTGTCTACGATTACCGAAAAACATCGGCTCTTCATACAAAAATTTCGGTGCGTATAGTCTGCGGCCTAATTTAAAACAAAATATAGAATTTGGCGGATTTCGAAAAAAAATTTGGAAAATGATTTTTTATTTTGAAAAATTAATTTTAAGAGAGAATTTAAAAAGATTAAGAAAGATTTATAAACTTATCCAAAATGAATGCGGACGATTTGAAGAAATTTAACGCATTAAAAATGATAAGGTGGAATTATATCTTTAAAATTGAATCTGAATTTTTGAACTGTACAATTTACAAAAGTTAAAAAAAAATTAATTTCTTAGTTTAACTGCATTTAATAAAAAAAATTTCAGTTCACAAGTATTAGTAGCTTCTATTCTATACGTGTAAGTTATTCAGCATTTGAATACAAATTTTTTGAATTAAGAAACTTTTAAACTTCAATTTGAAAATTTGAAAATTCAAGAGTTCCACTTTGAGTGTTTTAATTTGCAGCTCAGTTTTTATTATTACAAATAAAAAAATGTGTGGTTTGAGAGTTCGATTTAAAAAATTTGATTGAACGTGCAAATTGTTTTGCGAACCGGGAAAAATTCAGAAAATAACCGGAAGTTTTTTTCTTTGATTAAAACGCTCTCGACCTTCAAAAATCTGCAACCTCAACTCCTCACTTATCCAGCAAAACGTACCCAATTTGAAATTTGGCTAATGTGTATCATTAAGCCACTGGCACGTGCCAAGTAAATATTGCGTTGAAGTAAATCCGAAATGTTAATGTATTTCGGTATTTTCTCGGAGTAATTTTGTTTGAAAAACAAACGGAACTTGACACCTAGTGTGAAAAAAACTTGGTCATGAACATGCACTAAGAGCATCTAAAAATAATAGATCGACATTTGGAACTTGCTGGTCGTTTGACATTTAATAGGAACCTCGTGGCTTTTTCTTTATTATTTTTCCTCTGGGGTCAAACGAACTTTATTGGCACTCTTCTCAATTTCCAATCTCCTACTGCCCCCTCCCTCTTACATCTACAAACATGCCCTCATCCCGACAATTAGACCGAATTCAGTTTTAAGATCAAGGAATCTCGTTATTTCCTCTCACTTGAGGATTCCCAAGGGCTATGAGAGGCACGTTTTCGAGCCTCGAGGTTCACTTGGTGTGAGATTTTACGTGCGTTCCATAAATAACTTGAAGAAGGAATACGATGGAGGAAATTTGCTGATGAGCGCTAGTTCTGCTAGTTGGCCTACGTCAGTCAAACACTTGCTGTCAGAAGCTGTTGACTCCTCCTCACCATCGAATCCTCATGTGTCTTAGATGAAAAATTAAATTAATAAATAAGTCAGTTTGATGAAATAATAAATTTTATTATGAGTGTCTTTGAGTGCAGTGAGAAATCCCAGTCGAAACGAACTCCGAGGTAAATTCGTGCCACGCGGAATCCACTTGCCAGAAAGATGTCATCGTACAGAAAACGAACCCAAGCAAAGCCAACGACTGCAGCTGGTTTGCGAGCTCAAGCGTCAGCAAATGGAAGTTCAATATTCCGAAATCGACCCAGAAGTATATCAGGATTATTTGGACCTAATCAGAATAGTTACTCATCCCTTTTGGGTGTTCAATCTTCGAATTCGCCATACTCGTCGCAACCGTTTATAAACAAAAGCACAACCAAGTCGCCAAGTTCATATTTAAAAAAGAATTATTCGAAATCTGCGAATAATTTAAATTATACGAATCCCTATAGTGTTTATGGAGGTACAGCCTCGGGTTATGGGGGATTGACTTTACCCTCGCACTCGAGTATTAGTTCATTGAATTTAGTAAATCCCACAAGTAGTTACAATTATTCGGGACTTGGGAATAGTTTTAACTCGAATAGATCGAATATTAAAAGAGGAGGCAGTTTCAATCGATCGAAAACGAAACCGCAATTAAACTTCGGATCGAGAAGCTCGAGTCTGCAAAGTTTAACCGGCTCTGAAGGTTACATTGTAAGAATTTTTTTATTATAAGAATTAGGCTTATTTTAAGTTTTTGTAAATCCTAAATCCTAAGCGATAATGTTGAAAATTAGGCTGACAATTTTTTAAATGTATACGCTAAAGTAGCTTCTAAAATCATAGTACGTTTTTTTTATCGAAAGTTTTAGGGGTAATTTTTTTTTGGATTTCATAATTACTTGGACTTTGGTTATTTTACAAACATGCAAAATAGTTTAAATGCGTTGCTCGGAGAAATAATGGTCATTTATTGTTTATGAATTCTATCAGGGTGTCTGCCCTGCCTGGAAAACCTGCAATTTTCAGAGAATTTTTAGATCCCCAAGAAAAACCTGGCAATGTCAGGAAATTTTTTTTAAATTAAGGACATTTTTTCGAGAACGTTCCTAATGTTTTTAAATTGCAATATTAAATTGAATAATAATGATTCTTCATGTGTAAATGTAGCTTTATATTATTAAATTGAACTATTTTGTTAAAAATTCGTATTTCTTTAAATCGTTGTTTCTAACTGAAAATTCAACTATCTTTAAAAGTTCATGTTGAAATATTGTTCTTTTTTATTGAAATCCATTTTTTTGTATTACTAAATTTAATCTTTTTTGTTTTTAATATCATCTAATACATTTTTTATTTGGATTTTTTTGCAAAGATTCATAATTTTGATTGAAAATTAATCTTCTTGGTTGAAAATGAGCTATTTTGTTAAAAATTCGTTTCTTCTTTGGCTGAAAATTGATTTTTCACTGAATATTTAACTATTCCAGTTGCAACTTTAACTGTTTTATTTAAAGTTTTTTTTGTATCTTTTTTGGTTGTTGAAAATTATTTTGTTGAAAATATAACTATTCAATATTTGGTTTAAAAATTATATTTTTTAGTTGAAAGTTTGGACTTTTTGGGTAGAGATTAATCTTCTGAATCTTTTTTTTAAGTTTAATTATTCTAGTTAAAGACTCATCATTTTAGTTGAAAATTCAAATTTTTGTTTTAAAATTCAACTATTCCAGTCTTTTTTGGTAAAAATGAATCTTCTGTTCCATTTTTGATTGACACTTGACCTTTTTTCGTTTAAAATTCAACTATTTGGTATAAAATTTGCTGAAAATTCATTTATTTTTTTGAAAAATCGTCTTTGTCGTAGAAAATTCATCTTTACTTGGAAATTCATTAGTTTGGTTGAAAATTAAAATTTTTTGTTGAAAGTTAGTCTTTTTTTGTTGAAAATTTAACTGTTTTCTTAAAATTCTTATTTTTCTTTGAAAACTCGCCTTTTTTTCTGGAAAATTAATCTTCGTGTTCTAAAATTAATCTACTTCTTTAAAAATTAAAATGTTGCCATTAAATATTGATCATTTTAGTAATTATTAAATTTTAGTAAATTATTAAATTTATTTTCAAAAGCAATCTCTTTGTTTAGTTGGAAAAATAATTTTTTAACTGAAAACTTGTATATTCTACTTTATATTGTAAACTTATCCTTTTTAGTTAAAAATTAATAAATTTATTTGAGAATTGTTTGATTGAGAATTAATGTATTATTTTGAAAAATTGTCTTTTGTCGAAAATTAATCTTTTCAGTTTAAAATTAAATTATTTCGTTAAAAAATCATCTATCTGTTTTAAACCCCAAATTTCTACTTAAAAAGTTACGAATTTAAGGTGGTTTAAATTGAATTTAATATATTACATTCTTTATCTAAATATGCAATAAATTTTAAATATAAGTAGATAAAATAAAAATATGTTTGAATTATTATTCGAATTTCCTGGATTTTAGAGACAAATTTAAGAAATCTTCATTATGTGTTTAGTATTATTTAATTATTTAATTAATCCATCGATCTAAAATATTTAAGAATATCTTATAATATTAATTAAATTCCGAGAGACTAAAAAGAACATTATTTATAATAAACTCGCGAAAAATTATACATGGAAAAAACTTAAGATACTTGAAAAAACCTCATGGAATATTTTTCCAGGATTTGAGTAGACCCCTGTCTATTGATCGATTTTCTAACTTTTCTTATTTATTTTTTTAAATAATCTATTTCGCTTTAAATATGTAAGGAATATAACATTTTACTTACTTGTACTTAGAGAGAAAATAATTCTGAATAAAAATGGTAAAATTTCAATTGAGAGCCTTAATGCTTAATAATTGCAAGTTTAAACCTTATAAATTAGAGAGGTTTAAGTTCATAACGTTTTAAATTGAACAGTTATGCAGCAATAAGAATCTACTACAAAAATGTAAATTTCAAATTTTAAAAATTAAATTTTTAATATTTAGCAATTAAAAATTTAAAGCCTTCAAAAAGCTTTCAGTTTAAAATTCTTTTCTTATAATATTATTATTCACTTGTTAAATTGTAACTATTCTCCAAGTTCAAATGATAGATTGTTTAATGCAGATCGCTTTGAAATCGAAATTTTTGAATTTTTACCATTGGCAAGTCACTCCTTTTTTTTGACAACAAATTATTTTTTCACGATGAAAATGTCGATTTATTAAAAATAAAAAAGTATGATTGACACTAATGAATAAATTGTAAAAAGAACTGAAAAATTGATCCCAATTTGATGAAAAATTATTAAATTTTTTTTGTATTTTTAAAAAGATTACATAGGTGGAGTTTAAACAATTTCAAAGTGAAAGAGAATGAAAAAAATGCGATTCAAAAAGATATATTTTAATACATATAATTTTGATGCAAAACCGTTTGTAAAATTTTTGAAATCCAAAGGAAGAAAAATTTGGTGAATCTGTCTATTCAGAAAGTAAAAGAATTTCAGTTTTTCTATAATTCTTTTGGTTGTATTCAAAATGTTGAAAATTGAAGCAAACATCAAGTAAAAAAAGTCTTCAAAGAAGAATTCTATTTAAAAGTCTAATACTTTGTTTATTTTCGTTTTTTTTTTGTGTCATACCGTCAAATTTTTTGATATACCGTCAAATTGTTAATATTATCGCACAAAAAGACGTACAAAATCATTTAAATTACCCAAAAATATTGATAATCCCTATTTTATTTTAATACTGATTAATGCATTTTTTTCTATCAGAGTGGACAAGAGCGTTCAGGACGTTCCAGCAGGCTCGGTTCAGTCTCGTCCTTATCCTCGGAAACGCCTTCGTCGCCTGCGAGAACCAAATCCGTCACCACTGAAAATGGGGAGTTGGACTACAAAAAATTGTACGAGGAATCGCAAGTCGAAAACGAAAGGCTCAAAGAAAAGCTTCGAAGGTCGGACGATCAGTTAAAGGAAGTTCGTAGTCTTTTAGATAAAGCGCAAGGCGCTCAAAATAAAAACAACCTCTCGGAAACAGAAAAGAGGGAAAGGAGAGCAATGGAAAGAAAACTGTCCGAAATGGAGGAGGAGCTCAAGGTAAGATTATCAATTAATTCCTACCAACAAATGTGTACCTTAATCATATTTTCAGTCCAGTCTACCGCTTTGTTTATAATATTTTTTCAAGGGTACCGGTGGCTATAAATTGCTCAATATAAACTCGACCACGTTCCTGTTTTTGCCCCCCCCCCCCTCTATCTCTCTTTCTCTCTCAGTGTCTTACCTAACAATTTTCCTTTATTAAGAAATGCACGTCCGAGTTTTGAATTCTGTTTTGATTGGTGCAGTTGAGTGCAGCAAAAGTGTTTTTTTTACTCGTGGCTGTATCCCCATTTTTTATTGTGGCCTCTTTCGTCAAGTTAGTTAAAGGGATAAAATTTGGTTTATAATTTAATTTTATAAGATACATATGGATACAGCCATCGATTACAACAAATCGGGCTTCAGCGCATTGCTTTTTTCATTATCATTTTTCGCCTTACCACTTTTTTCAATATGCTTTTTTCCACTCGACAAGCGGTTTACAGTTTGGCATTATTTTCCTTGTATCCTTTCAGTTTTACCCTCCAATTCAAAATAATCTCCTAAAAAACACTCACGTTGGTAATTTCTTTTTCATTAAATCATGGAATTGAAGAAGACTTCGAGAAAATTATTTTTCGTTAACTGGTTTTACGATTTGCTACAATTTTAATTAAATATTTCAATGCAAAGTAAATAAAACGATTCGGTGTTTTGTAAGTCGTGAATTAGCTTTTAATTTTCTACTATTTGCAATCTATGACTTTTAGAAACCTTCATAAATTTTAAAGATCCGAAGGCTTTAAAATTTGGCATCTTCTGAATTTAAAAGCTGCCAAATTTGAAGTCATTGCCAAGTTCGATAGCTTTAGAATTTAAAGTATCCCAACTTTCTACTCTTTATAAGTATTGAAAAATAAATTTCAAATATTTATGATCTTTCGGAATCAAAGTAATTTGTCAAACGACATTTTTTGTTATTTGAGAAGAAGGAACCTTAACGAAAAATTGTCCTGGATTCTATTTCAAATCGATGAATATTTTGAGAAAAAAGGAAAGAATACTTTAGGACCGTTGCTTGCCAGTAATCTTCTAGTTAGAATTTATTATGTAATCGAATTAATTAATGATGGCTTGGTTTTGGGTCTCTACGGATCTGGGTTCATTGGGCTAACCGTTTCACTGTTTACAGCAATTGCAAAAGCTCAAAGCTGAAAATGAGAGATTGAAATCCGAAAATCGGGCACTTACCCGCGTGGTAGCCAAACTCACCAATACTACTAAATAGGTAAAGGATATAATGACAGCATCTGTGTTAACAATGTAAATTGTACACTGCGTACGACATTAATTACATTTTTATGTTCTGATCTGCAATATTAAAACTTGAACTGTCATCGCTACACTCACTGTCTTACATCACTAAGCTTTGCAGACAGTTCATTATCGAGTTTTGGTTACTATCATTGATAATAATTCATTGTCGATATGTTGGGTAAAAAATAACACTTTGTCATTGGTTTGTCTATTAAGTGATTTTCTTGACAGACCTGGTCAAAAAATGTTTAATGTGGGTGCTTTGTATATTATTAACATTATTAATTTATTATTCTTATTATAGTAAATTGTTGACAGGGTGTTGATCAGACTGGAAAATCTAAAGAAAAAAAAAAGAAACTCGGGAATTTTATTCTAAAATTACAGATTGTCAGGTGGACTGGCGAAACCTGAAAATTGCCATTTTTTTATTAGGAATTTTTATAATTTCTAGTTAAAAGACCTACTCAGTCATTTAATATTTCATTAAATTATTCAATTTTAATTGAATTCGATTTAAAAAATAAAAAAAATAATGATAAATATAAATAATAAAAATAATAAAAATAAAAATAAATAATTTGAAGGTCTTTAAAATTTCTAATGTTCGAATTTAAAATTGAACAATCTTTAGTACTTCAAGTTTTAAAGATATAAAACTGAAACTTTTCATTTCTATCATTTTCGAATTTGTCATTATTTAGTTTCAGTTTTCTCGTGAAGGGAGAGGGGGGAGCAGGAAAATCGTTAGCTCATGTTAACTTGAAATATACTTTAGCTAAAAATAAAATTTGATTTGTGGAATCAAATAAATATTTTATAATATTTTAAACAAATATTTGTACGGAAGGACTTTATTTAATAAATATTTTTAAATCTATAGTAAAAACCTTACAGTGTAAAGTAGAAAATTTAATTTTAAAAACATCCAATTTAAATTTCAAGTCCTTCCATTTTTTTATTTTGAAACTTTAGAATCTATACAACTTATCAGATTTAACTGTTTCATATAAAATAAATAATATTTAAATAATAATGGAGGTTATAGCCCGGCAGGCATGCAAACAATACCCCTAAATACAATCGAATGTCAGGCATCATAAAGCATACAATCAAAAAAAAATTTCCTAAAATTTCAAACCGCTAGTCGCCATATTGGATACTTTTTCTCTCCGTTTCTATCATTTTAAAAAATTTGAAAAGAATGACACCGAATTTCTTTCAATTATTATTAACGTGCATGATTTTTTCCACCAAAATTTGGCGGGGAAATCAAACTAAAAAAACTTTCAAACATTTTTTTGAATTTTTTCGTGTGATAAAATTCAAGTATTATCTCAGTTTTTTTTATCACAGAATAATCACCCAAAGGGCTATTTTTGTGAATTTTTTCTGATTTTTTAATTTGATTCCAGAATATATTCATATAATACAATTATATGTATATTTATGCATTATTAGATACACTATATATACGTAATTTATATATACATTGTAACAGAAAAAAATAATGATTTTTCGTGGTACTATCATTGTTTTAAATTTGTTGAAAGTTTCACTTATTTAACTGATTTAGTTTCATATTGATTGGAAATTTATTCCTCGCCACGGTCTTCATTTATCACAGTTAAACATTTTGTTTTTGTGAATAAGCTGCTCAAAATTCCTGCCAGTCTGATGATTATAGTAAACTACCGTCGGTAATTGTCGGTATGATCAGTGAAAGTACTATCAAAACTGTTAAAAATCTCATTAAATTGCGCGTCGAATCAGCCTTATTAGATACATTTTTTATCTTTTGAGGAGAATACTTTACATATAAAGTTTTTTAAAAAATTGCTAGAGTTTGGCGAATTTTTTACCCGTAAAGATTTTGTAAAACATTTTTAGCTTAAATTGAAGAAAGAACTTTAAAGACTGTATGGTATGATTATGAGATTTTGGCTACAATTTTCTTAGGCCATTCCTCTAGTTGCAGCCGAGGTACAAAATTCTTGCAAATTTTTTAAACTTGAGTTTTATCTTAAAACATTTTTTTGAATTTTTGAAAATTTATGTTTGAATTTCCCGCTAAAATTTTTTGAAAAAATACGCAAGATGAGAGTGATCGAAAGAAGTCTTGAATTTGTTCCGTTTTTTTTCTAAAGGTAGAAATAGAGAAAAAACAAATAGACGTCCTCTCTCCCACGAACTCATACAATATGGCGGTTCACGGTTTGAAATTATGGGAAATTGTGTTTTTTTTTTGTTGATTTTATGATTTCGAATGGCTGAAATAACATTTGATTCCCTTTGGGGATATTTTTTGTATGCTTCCCCGGCTATACCCTGTAAGGTTTAAGCTGTATAAAATGCACTGAATTCTGATTGAAGCTTTGTTTACGAAAAATTTAAGAATTAACAGTTCCAAATAAAGTTTTAAAATTCAAATAGTTCAATTGTGTACTATTTTAAATTGGAAGCCTCAATATTGGAATATTTCGTTTAATTGTAAATAGTTAACGTTTAGAGCGCTGTATTTTCAATTTTGAACGCTACATTTTAAGTTGCTTCTTTTCGTAAATTTTTATCTTGAAATTCGAGTTGATATGTTTGATTGATGAAAAACATAAGGAATAATGTGACAATTAATCATTTTAAAGAATTGCAATAAAAGTATTTCGTCTTCAATGGGTTTCAGTAGAGAAAGCACGTTTTAATTTCGTAATTCAAGTTTATAAATTGTGCAGGTTGAACCCAAATGAGAATCATTTAATTTTGAATGTTTGAAATTTAAAAATTTTAATTTTTTTGTTGAACATTATATGTACGTTTTTTGAATCGGTGAATCCATATTTTAGTTGAAAAATCAATCCAAATACTTTGAATTTTCCTTTATATTGTACAGGAAATGATAGTTTGAAAAGTTTATTATGATTCCAATACAATTTTTTGGAATGTTTTGATCCTTTCGTTTGAAATATCTTCCATTTATAAATTTAAAAAAGGTTCAGTTTGAAAATCAAAACTAATATTCTTTAGTTTCATAGATGAAAAAATGTATGCTACTATTTAGAATGTTCTATATTAAAAAGTGTTTGCTTTTAAAGTTGTTTTAAAATTCAATTTACTTAAATTAGAATTCTTTCAATTTGCCACTGCCCGCTTTTTTCATTAATTTTCATTAAATAATTTAAAAATCATCATTGGTTGGAATATAAATTTTTCAATTTGGGGTGACTGAAGTATTAATTATCGGGAATTTTAAATCGTCCGCAAAATCGACACCCTGAAGAGAATTAGGTAGAAACATATTTTTTAAATTGATAAAATCAGTGACAACAAAAATTGTATACCACATTGAACGTATTTCATAGCAGTGTTCGATTTTTGACGTCTAGGTTATATTAGAAAAAATCAGAAGAATGGCGATAGATGCATGAGAAAATAGCCTTTAAATTGTCATCTAGAGATTCATAGTTTCATAGTTTCATAATGATTGAATTCCATTTACTTGAGGAGATAGAAAAAGCATGAGTTTTAGCACAATTTGTAATTAAAAAACTTCTTTCCTTCACCATACAATCTACAAACATTCATGGATTCTTCTGTTTGGAATATTTGACAATCAGCAAAGCTGTTTTTAACCACTGGGTGCTCTAAAATAATACTAACAACCACTGGGGATTTGTACTTTTGCTCTTTACTTGCACTATATGGTTATTTCGATAGAAATAATAAACCTATGACACTGTCTCTTGATTAATGTGAGTTTGAAGTCCGAAGACTCAAGTTTTTCACTTTTGAATTGGCATGAGTTTTGATATGTGTGCCTTTTGTAGTGTTTCAAAGGTAAACCTGCGATAAACATGATTTTCGTGTGTTATTATAGTAAATAATTGATAGGAGAAAAGCTATTGCTGAAGTAGAAGGTTAATAATTTATTTATCCAGCTTATTTTGGCTGTCAAAGAATTTTCTAGGATTGTTTAAAAAAATACAGATTTTTTTCATTATTATTAACTTTTTCCAACTTGGAGGCTTTCGAAATCCGACTGTTTCCAAACTTGAAAGTTTTAAACTTCTGAAAGCAATGATTTTAAGATTTTGACTTCCAATCTTGTAAGTTTTAAAATTCGTGCTTTTGAGACTAATTTAATTACCGGGGCTCACAGCGCAAAAAGAGCTCAAAAAAGGGAAACGGGGTCATTTTTTCAACGAAAAGTAGGGAAAGAGGGGGATGATTTTTAACTAATTTTTGTCAATAGAGAATTTATTTTTTTTTAAATTAGATATGCTTAGGTCGTTGAAAATCCATTCACTGCGATATAAAAAAGCCCGATAAAACATAAAGTTTTTTAAATATACCAATTTTATATGTTTTAAATCTTTCTCATAATCAAGAATATTTCCTGTTTTAAAAATGTATGTTTTAATAATTAAATCGTGTTCCTTAAAAGTATCATTAAACATTTCTGTTTAAGATTTTTTAATTTGCCCTTACTATAAATTATACTTTGAATGATCAAGTACTTGAATTATTATTTTATAATATTAAAAACATAATAACAAATTCCTAAATTTTAAATGTTCTACAAAGTTTTGAAACAAGATCTCTTAAAATTCTTTGGAATATTTTGAAATAACATAAAATCTTTAAAAAATCTCGAAATTTGTTGAATTCCTTCAGATCCCTTAAAACTATTGAAATCTATAGAAATCCCTAGAAATGTATTTTTATTTTATAACATTAAAAACAATAAATTTTGTTACAAATAGTAAAAATATATATCGCTCAATTTCCTCTAAAAAACTATTTATCTATTTAAAATGTTTTAAATATACGAAGTAAAACTAAAAGACTTAACTATGATCATCTTTAAAATAAAACCTGAGGGATAAAATAATTTTACATACAAAATTGTTTTAGATTTTAACATCTACTAAAAACTGCGTTTGAGTGGGCCGAATTCTTAAAAACTGGTTTTAGGTCATAAAAAATGTAATTAAAAGACAAACAGTAAATCCTGTAATTCTTGTTGGCAATTAATTTGGCCTAATTTAAAAATTTCACACGTTTAATTTCTTTATATATTTAATTTAATGGCTAATTAATTCTAATAAATAATGTTGTACATTAAAAAAAATTTTACTACTCGCGGTATCATATTCTAGTTTTGAATACAATAATTTTGTGGATTTAAAACGAACAATTGTATTTTTAAATATCGTATATTGAAAGAGAAAGGGGGAAAGTTTTTCGAGGATAGCGAAAATGGGAGTTTTTCAAAATGGGGAACTGCGAGGGAATAAGGGAAGACTGTGAACCCTGTAATAAAATCATGCAAGTTTCGAAACGTCAAATTTAATCTGTTTTAATCAAATTCAACAGTTTGAATTTTTAAGAGAAACATTGTCCAAAACGTTTTACAAAAAAAGAATTATTAACTGAATAAAACGACTGAAATATTATAAAAATTTGAAAGTATTAAAATTGGAACAATATTTCGCTATTAATGTCCAAGAACTTTTGAATCTTAAATATTAAAATAAAGAGTTCGATCATAATTTTCTATTTAAAACGTCAAATATATTTTTTCAGCAAATTCTTTTCTTCATCTCACTAGCTAGATAATCGTATACGCAAATTTTATTGTTTTCTTAAACTAAGCTTGAGTTTAATAATTTATTAATAGAAGTTTCACGGTAATTGACATACTTGGAAACATGAGCTGAAAATGATTTAAAAATCCATTTCGCCTATACGATCTGCAATTCACAATCGTCTGGTACTTCCACCAATTTCACGAATGGTTGATAATAATTATGCTAATATAAAAATTTGTTTTCTCACGTTTACTTCTCACCTCTTTCACTATTACATTGACTTCACTCTCTAATAGAAATTAGCCCTTCACCTTTTCCAAGCACGTTAGAACACTCGTATTTTTTTCTAGGTAATGGAACAACTGAAATGTGAAAATCAGAAATTAAAGGACGAGAATGGTGCATTGATCCGAGTGATCAGCAAGTTGTCCAAATAACTCCAGTGATCCCAACTAAAAGGCTACCTTACCGCTTTATCCGACTTGTATTATTAAAATGAATTATTTTATCTCTACAACAATATTATCATTACCATATCGTCGTATTACGAATGGATTGATCTTTGTGTTAGTTATTTAATTTATTATAACAGAATCAGTTACACTTGTGGCTGTGCCAATTTGCGAAAAGAAGCGACATTTTTGTATTCCTCCGACTGTGAATACTTAAGGGGAAGAAAGAGAAAGAGGCCTTGGAATTGTTTCCTCGCCTTCGATGGATTATCTTATCTTAAATGAATTGACAATATTGCAATCCATCTCAAAGCCGTACAGACTTTTAAAAAACCCCCTGCATGTTTGCAGCTGCAGTTTATAGGCGCACTTTCTACTTTCGCAGAATCAACATTTCGGACAAATTTTGATTTAATCGACTCTGTTTTTCGCGTCGATATTACCGATTTATTTTCATCGATTTATCTTGATCGATTTAGAATTGTACAGTAGAACTAATCGTCCGATTTGTATCCTGCATTTCGAAAAAAAGACTCAACGCTCAGAATCGTCGATAAGAAACAAAAACAAAAATAGAATCTTGAATCGATTCTTAAAGTCTCAAGCTTTTTAAGATTTCGTCCTAATCTCGTGTTCGAGTGGCCTTTCGAAAAGACTGCAGTTTACAAACTTTTCATCTCGCGATCTTTTTGCGGCGTACTGAAAAATCGAATGTATTATATACAAGCATCAAAGAGACTGGTTTCATCGTCTCTGTAATATCGTTTTAGAATAACTTTCTAAATCTATACACCAATTGCATTGTGGATAAAAAGCAAGAATTTTTTTCGAGGATTTGTACTTTTCTTCGGATGTAACGTGAGAGTTTCCTTAGCCCTGTTATATAATCATAATCAACTTGCATACAACGAGGAAGATTTGTAATCGTGTAATTGTGCAAAAATATAATTGACACGTTTTTAATGAAGCTGTTGTAAACAATTGTAAAAATTAAGTCATTATATAATTGTTTCATAATGAAGTTTGTTACAGAATAACATAGAGTAACCATCTTTTAGGTAGAAACTTCTATTGTACTGTATGATAGTGATATCTATGTGCTTACTGTATTATATAGTTTTAAAGTGTTCAGGCAAGACTATCACTCGTATGGAATACACGTTATGTATATGTTATCAGAATTTATTAATATAAGCGGATTCATCTTTATCAAACAGACACATTCTACCACGGTGATATTCGATTTTAACACGATTTCAAAACTCTTTTGATATTAAAAAATAATAATAATAAAAGAGGTGAGTTTCTAAGAAGCACGATTATAAGTTTTCAATGTTATGTTAATGTAGTTATTTATTAAATCGCACTTTAGCAAAGATCTTTTTCGCTATTCTATAGGGTGGATTATTTATTATTAGCCAAAACATTTTTAATAGGTAAAAAAAGAGGTAAAATCGTTCAGAGGTGTTCTGGATTACAGTAAATTAAGATTATAAATTGAGTAATGCAATATTTTTTTAAGTTTTGTGATTTCAATTACTTGCCATTAAAATAAAAATGTGTTTCAAACAAACGATCAATACATATTTTTTCTAGAAAAATATGAACATGCGTTAATAACTTATGATTAATTCTAAAGTGGAGATTTAAAAGAGTATATATTTATTTTAAATTAGAAATAAAAAAGGCTCATATTACTATTGAACATTTTCATTTAAAGTAAGGCGATTTTAAAATGTCCAATTGGCAAATTTTGAATTCCGAACCTTATATCAATCCGACATTCGAAAATGATTTCAAAGTTTGAAGGCTCTCAAATTGAAAATGTTCAATTTATATAAATTCCATTTAAATTTACCTAATTTTGAATTCTACAATCATTTTTGAAAATTTTTACAAATCTTTTTTACTAAAAAGAAATTGAATAATCTTAGTACGATTTATGATTTTGCTAAAAAAAAGTTGCAACAGAGTTTTGTTTTTAATATAGTTAAAAAAATCATAAAAATGAAAGTTTTATGAAACTTATTGCTATTAATCTAATAAGATTTTAGATTCGAATAGCTCGAAAAATTGGGAAATGATCATAAATTTTTTCCCACCCTGTGCAGCGAAATTTTTTCTAGTTTATTTTTTATTTTTTGTCAGAGTGCGATCAAAACTAGGTATAGGAGGAAAATGATCATGCTTGATTAGAAATTTGCTTTTAGTCACATGGTACTGATTTGATAAAGATATAAGTCTGTTTGAATTTCACTCGAAATAAATTTTCTAACACATATCATGTGGCTAGGCGTTCACATTGGACGCCGATTCAGATTGTCATTTCACATTCTGCCCCACTCTCATGATCATGGTTTATGAAAAATAAAATAGAAAAAAAAAACGGAAAATATATCACGAAGATTATACATACACTGGGGGGACTGAGGACTCTAGTCTCCGTTTCATTATTGTACTGCAAAATACTATACTTGATTTTGTACTTGTAACTATAAACGATAATGCAATTAAAATTTGCAACGTGTTTTATATTTTTGATGTTTTAACTATGACGATATTTAAAATATATTTAAAAAAAGGATAAGTTAAAAAAGGCTTGTTCAATTTAATTCTCAATCGTATTTTTACCGGAGGTTCGAAAAATGTGATCGAATATCGTTATAAATTTCTTTATGCATACCTGAATAAACATGTGTCGACAATCAAAGACAAAATTTTATCGGACTTCATTTTTAATAGGGAAAGAATATTACAATTAGACGTAAATTAAGATTATTTTAGTAGTTTCTTTAGTATTTCTACGGCCTTTTTCATGTCTGCTCGTTGATCCGTCGACTTGACGATCGCTTTTTTAAAAAAGTTGAAAATCTGTTTTTTGCCAAGTTTGTACTTTCTTGCAGCATCGGCATTTTCTTCGAGTATTTTTTGACATATTTTTGTCAGTTCTTCTTCATCGACTATTTGGTACCAATTTCTCTCAGCGACGATCTAAAGTTTTGTGTAGATTTTACGATCAACCGATTTGATAAATTTTAGAAATATTTCAATGATTTTACAAATGTTTCACGATTATTTCAAAAGAATTCGAAAAATTTCACACAGATTCCAAAGATTTTAACAAAAGTCCAAAGATTCCGAAAAATGTGAAAGATTTCAATGGTTTACAAAGATTTCAAAGATTATAAAAAATTGCAAAGATTTCAAAAAATAGTCTAGATTTTGCTTACATTTTCAGGCGAACTTTGGGGATTTGCCAACAATTCCTCAAAGACTACTTTTAAAACAAGCAAATTAATTTTTCTTGTTTCCAGAAGATCGATGGCTTCTCCAAATTGTTCTGGTGTTATTGGACTGCAAGTGAATTTAAATTGTAATACATTTTTAATTTGTATTTATATATCAGGGTACCTGAAAAACCTGGAATTGCCAGGAAATTTTTAAATGCCTGGAAAAACCTGCAAATACCAGGGAATTTTGTTTAAGATCAGCGAATTTAAAAAAAAATTAAGGGCATTTTTTCGAGAGCTTGCTTAATTTGTTTAAAAATTACAATGTGCAATAGAATAACAATGATTCTTCATTTGTTATAGTAACTTTATATTACAGTATTTAACTACTTTCTTTAGTCGAATCTTTCTTAGTTTGAAATTGAACTCAAGTTAAAAATTTGCCTTTACCTGGTTGAATTCAACTGTTTTTTAATCATTTTTTTTTTTTTTTTTTTTGTAAAATATCAACGTCAGAATTCATCTTTTTAGGACTGAAAATTTAATTACTTGGTTCAAAGTGAAGATCTTTCCTTAAAACTGAATTTTTTTGGTGGACGATTCATAATTTTAATTAAAAATTCATCTCTTTAGTTGTAAAGTGAGCTAGTTTGTTGAAAACTTGTTTTTATTTAGCTCAAAATAATTTTTTTTACTAAAAAGTTAACTATTTATGTTTAAACTTGAACTATTATCATTATTTTTTTTTATAATCTGAAAATGTACCTATTTTAGTTGAATATTCCGTCATTTTAATTAAAAATTCATCTCTTTTGGCTAAGCATGACTTCCTTTTTTTTTAATTTTATTAAATTGAAATTTCATATTTTTTGTTTAAAATTCAACTATTTCAGTTTAAAATTTATCATTTCAGTTGAAGATGTATGACTTTGTTTAAAAATGTAACTATTTCATTAAAATATGACATCATTTTAGTTGAATTTCATCTCTTTGGTTGAAAATTATATATTTTTTTAAAATGAAAATTCAATTATACAATTTTTGGATAAGAATTTATATTTTTTAGTTTAAAATTCCTCTTTTTGGTATAAAATTCAGCTATTCCAGTTTAAGATTCATAATGTTAGCTAAACATTCATCAGTTGAGTTGCAATTTCATCAGTTTGGTTAAAAAATCGCCGTTTTGGTAGAAAATTAATCTTCTTTTGGTTGAAAATAAAACTGCTTGGCTTAAAGTTAAACTTTCTTGTTAAAAATTCATCTATTCCAGTTAAAGATTCATCATTTCAGTTCAAAATTCATCACTTTGGTTGAAAATTGATCTTTGTTAGTTGAAAATGCATTATTTGGTTACAAGTTTGGTTACTATTTGGTTAAAAATTCATACATTTTGTTGAAAATCATCTTTTTGGTAGAAAATTAATCTTCTTTCGGTTGAAAAATCAAAATTTGTATTTTAAAAAAGTATTTTTTGGTAGAAAATTATTTTTGTTGTAGAAAATTCATATTTTTGTTTCAAATTTCATCTATTTAGTTTAACATTTAATATTTTTACTTGAAAAGTTAAGAATTTAAAGAGACGAATTCGTAAAGATATTAATTACGTTTTGAGCATGATTCATTTTAATTAATCGCGAAACTGTATACATATTCTGATTCATGCGAAATCTTTGAATGGCTTCGTATTATAACTAATTATACCTGCGAAAAGTTTGAGATACCTGAAAAAACCTGGAATTGTCAGGGCATTTTTTCCATAACTTACTTAGACACCCTGTGCATGCAAAAACTTACCAGTTGTCTAAATTAATTTTGTTTCTGTTCATAACTTCAAGAAAACTGTTGACTAGAACTTTTGCTGTGACGAGAGCAGACCGGTTTGGTCTGTCATTTAAAACTTTACTGAAAATTTCGAGTAGCGTGGGCTCGTTCTGTGAAAATATATTATTTTTGAAAATTTCTAGAATTCAGATTTCAATTTAAGAAAATTTACTTACCACTATCACTAAGACTAATTCTCGAGGAATTGCGTAATTTTCTACGAGATTTCGCCTCGAGTCTTCGGGTAATTCTGGCAGTTGTTCTTTCAAAATAGGAACATCTATTAAATTATATTTGTTCTCCAGATTACTGTCGAGATGTACACGCAATGGAGGTAAATTTGGTTCAGGCATAAATCGATAATCCTAAGTAGAAAGACAAAATATTAATTTTTTAATTTTAATGTTACAGAACACGTTTCTTTTCTGGTCAACTCTGCAATCGAAAGAACCTAGTAGTGAACATCGAAAAACGGTAGCAAATTTTTCGGAGCGGCCTTATTTTATTTTTATTTTTAATATTACAGAACTTTTTCTTGCCGCAATCGAAAACAAAACTTAATAATTAAAACTTAAAAAGGGTGGCCTGATACCTAAATGCAGATCTTAAATGGCCCATAAAACATACTTGCTTCACTTCTTTGTCCCTCATAGAAACGGTTTTGTTAGTGTCTGTATTCCAGAATCGAGTTTCATTTACGACTTCCAATCCGTCCTCAAGAATTAAAACCTGCCTTTCTATTTCGAAATTTACAGCTGCTGCGACTGCACGAACACTTCCGATATTTTTTATCTCTGTTCGAACTCCAAGAGGATCCCCAGGTCTATTTACAGATACGTTCGCGTCTACGCGAAATGCCCCTTCTGTGAATCGTAATAAAATTATAAATTTTAGTACCTCGAGCAGAATTAAGTTTATTTTTATTGAAGAGATAAGGACCTTCCATTTTGCAAGAACAGGTACCAAGTCTCCGGAGGATTGCACAAAGTTCTTTAACCAAAGCTGCAGCTTCTTCTCCATCTTCAAGGTCAGGTTCGAATACAAGTTCCATTAATGGTAAGCCAGCTCGATTCAAATCTATTAAACTCCTGATGAAATAAAATCAGTTCAATTGATCGAAGGAGTCTCGAAAAATAAAATTACCGAAACTGGACAAATTTCCAAAAAAGCAAATATTCGGACATCAAATTCCCCAAATCAGACAATTGCCAACAACTTAAAATCCTAGAATTATTGAAAAATTCCCAATAATAGATAATTCGCCAAATAAAATTACCCAAATAAAATATCAAAGACAAAGTAAAACTTCATAAATTAAACAATTACAATTCTTTAATAATAATAAATTATAAGATAAAAAATATGTTCATCAAATAGAGGAGACCGCACTAAAGTAGATAAGCTCACAGGAAATAATCATTAATTCAAAACACAAATATATCTAAAATAATTAATTCTAATTTTAATGTATCAACGCGTATAGTGTCCTAACTTAGGATGGCCGTTTTAATCACATAATAAATCCCGGGTTTTCCCAGGTTTGCAAACATTTTTCACGGCGAATGAAATTTTAAAATTCGAACTATAAAGCTAAAAATTTGTCCATTTGAAATAATAAAAACTGTGCTGCAAATAAGTTTAAGCTAGAAATATTTGAAATTAAACGATTCCGTTGTTGTTGTAAACGGAAAACTTCTTAAACTAAAATTTAAATAATTTTCATTTTAAATAGTTTTAAAGTCCTTAACAAAGCTTCAAAATTGAATTTCAAAATCTTGAAACATCTACATCTTGTTTTCCCCTGATCCAAATTACAATTTATTTTTTATTTTTGAACTTCTAAACGGCTTTTAAAGTTATTTGAATTATCTGTAAATTGTTTTTAATCTTACAAAAATAAAAAATAAAATCCTTAAAATCTTTCAGATGCATTTTTAACAATTTTGGAAATCTTTTTAAATATCCTCTTAAAATTAATTTTTCAAAATGAAGTAATTTTCAAGTTACCTAGGGATCATAAGAAAACGTTCTTTATTCTTTTGAAGCCTTTAATAATTTTTAAAAAGCTTCTAAAAATACAGTTTAGTATTTTGTTTAATATTAAATGTTTAATTTATAATTCCTGATTTTATATGAACAATCAAATATTTACAAACAATAAGCAATTGTTATTTTTCTTAATTCAAAATGTCAAATAGTTTATAAAGTTTCAGCAGGGCGTTTACATTAATAAGTATCTTGTTAAATCAATTATTATTCACCTGTTAATCCTCAATGTTTAGTTCAATTTTAAAAATCATTATAATTTATATCCACATTTAGTCAACTGAAAGGGTTTTTAACCAAGATTGTAAATATGAAATCTAACTAATTTTGTAAGTCTTTGAAACTGCATTTAAAAATTCTTTATATGAAAAATGTACGCTTAAAAATTAAAATCAAAAATGGAAAATTTGCAAATGAAAGATTTTCGAATGCTTATTGTATCTACGGTTGGGTGGTCTCCCCTACAAGCATTTTATTATATTTGTCATAAAAACAATATTTTAATTGTTTAGACTCAGGAATTTTTAATATGTTGGCAACTTTCTAATTTTTCAAATATTTATTTGGTTGTGAATTTGCCAACATCTGAAATTCAATTTTCGGGATGTTCTGACGTCCCAAAGAAGCTTTAAAATAGAATATATATTTTTAATTTAATGTCCAGTGTTGCCCCTGTACTGTCAAAAACAGGAAATTGATCACAATTGTTACATGTCGTGAAAATCGAATAATTATTAATTCACTTACGAAGTACTTTCAGCAAAACTTCAAGTACTAATGACGAAATTCTTAAAAATTAAAAAATGTTGAGCTCTAACAATAATTCCATTTAAAGTAAAAAAAGAGGATAAAGAAGAAGGCAACTTCCAAATCTCGTGAATTCTTTTATTTCTCTTGTATATTTATTTTTCAACCTTTGAACAAAAAATATTTGAAAAATGTACAAATATTTTGTGTTTAAAGATTTCAAAATATATAAACAAAGAGAGGAAGAAAGAATAAAAGGATTACGAGTTTGACTTATTTTTCTTTCATCTTTCATTTTTTTATTCTGAATTAAAGTAGTTGAACATCTGCTTGTCTAAATTTGGTATTTTTTTATTTTTGGAGCTTAATTTTTTATTTCTTTATTTTAAAAATGAAACAGGATTTCCACGAACGTTTTCATAGTAACATTGAAAGTGTGACTTTAATTTAAATGATTATGATTAAAAATATAGTAGTCGCTGATATTAATATTTTCATTTGATTCACAAAATTTCAGCGCGGTAACTAATGGTTTAATTTTGAACGTTTTAATTTAAACCTAAATAATATTAATCATATGAAATCGGTAAGATCTTTCATTATTTTTTAAGTTTAATTGCATGAGCTGGAATTAGCTAACGAAATAATATTAAATAAGATTCTGATATTTTTTAATTTGACTTCACCTTTTGGTTTCTTCGTCGTGGAGACTTCTGCCGCTGTCTTGTTCTAATTGCAACTGTTTTATTTTAGACTGCTTAGGATATGGTTGTTTGTGAATTCCAGGAGTAAAAACATTAAAATGAAGAATTCCATCTACTGCCAAAGGCTTTCTCTGTTGAGTGATTTGATATCCTGCCTGATGAATTAAATTTCATAATTAATTTTTATAAAGCTTTATTATTCCTATATTCAATTTATAAAATGTAGATCAGTTTTTTCATCTCTTCACAAGACACTAAAAAAAGTAAGTAAAGCTGCTGCTGGAGTAATTTTAGTGGTAACTTGCAATAGCAAATTTGTCAAAGAATGAAATTTTGTTAATAAAGAATTAGAAACAAGTCTGATAATTTCAAAAATCATACTACTGTGCTCTAATTCAAAAAATCAAAGCGTTAGAATTTGCAAGTCTACCAATTAACAAAAATTACTTTTAACTTTCTCATCACTGATATAGATGATATAGCAAAAAAATTTAAAAACTTACAGGTAAATCGGCATAAAAGTAATGTTTCCTGTCAAAGTAGGAAACTTCGTTTATTTTGCAAGAGAGAGCTAAAGCTGTTGTTATCCCAGCTTCGACGCATCTTTTATTTAAAACCTAAAAGGGAAAAAAGTTGAGTAAGAATAGAAGCTAGAATAAATTAGATAAATTGGAAGTAAACATAAATTATGGTTTATGAATTGAGAAGAGGAAATATTTTTAATACTGGTAATGTTCCTGGAATTGCTGCGTCAAAGAAAGAGACTGAAGAATTTATTGGACTTCCGAAAGACGTTCCAGCTCCAGAAAATAATTTGGATTTTGCAGTTATTTGCGCGTGAACTTCTAATCCAACAACAGGCTTCCACTTTTCTCTGCAATTTATAACCAAGTTGAAACTTTAACCTGGTGGCTATTAAAATCTTTGAAAAGACGGGTCGAAAATTTCCTGGCCATTAAAAATGTTAAATAAAAAACTTCTAAGCTAAACAGTCCTAATTTAAAGTATTTAAAATTAGGCATTTACAATTGTATATATTTAAAGCACAAACACTCAGAAATATAGCAGAGTTGCTATAAAATGTTAATTTGAAAACTCCCTGGCCAATTTTTCATTTTCCCTGGACGTTATAAATATTTATGTTCGATATAAAAACAAACCTTACTCCCAGGAAGTCAATAATGCTAATTAAAAAATTGTTTCTAAATTTGTTTTAAACACTTTTAGCCTCAACAGTAATACAGAATTTTCTGAGGAGTCATCCACGAATTACATAAACCATACGTAAAATATATGCATTTTTAAACAAATAGTTGAATTGTCCACTAAAAAACGAAATTGAATTAAATATTTTAGCAATTATCGCTAATATGGTCGGCCTCATGGTCAACATAAAGTCAAATTAAACGACAAAAAAAAAACATTTATTTTTCAAAAAATAAATCCTCGACTTATGGACCAACACTGGCGGGTCTTTTTCAAGAGTCGATATCAACAAATCTATCATTCAAAAATGAAGGAATTTTTAAGTCATATACTTTAAGTCAATATTAAAACACAAGTTCTACAACAATGAAAGTAAAATAGTTATTGTCATACCTGAGTCAAAAATATGGAAGTGTTTTAAAAAAAACTTCCTTTTTTAAATAGTACAAATAATACATTTTCTTAATTGAAGCCTCAAAGATTTTGTGGAGGCTGCAATAATTGATAATCGGATTATATCCAAATATGTCAAAAAATTATATTCGAAAATTTAGGTCATTACTCTATGAGGAAGCAAAATACTGATTTTTAACAAATCAGTTAAGTCCTTAAACAATAAAAACTCATTTTCAAATCAAAAAGAGGAATATTTAACAAGAATTAAATTTTTAATAAAGACCATTTTTTTAAACAAAAAGAACAGAAAAGAAATTTCCTGCGAAACAGTTGACTTTTTAAATATAAAAATTTTCAACTAAAAGAATTTTCAATAAAAATAGTTAAACTTGTAAAGGTAAAAATTAATTTTTAACCATGTAGTGGTATTTCCCACCCAAAATATGAAAAATTTTACAGCAAACTACAAAGCTTTCTCTACAATGAGAAAGAAAAATCACAATAATCAACAAAATACACGCTTTTTCAACTAAAAAATATACATTTTTGAGACAAGAATAGAATAGTTAAATTTTCAGATAGAAAAACAAATTTTCAATGAAATATGTAAATTTTCAACAACAAAAATCAATTTTTAACCAAAAAGATAAAGCTTGAACTGATAAGATTACTTTTTCAACAAAAGGACGAACTTGCAATCAAATATTTGAATCTTTTGGCAATAAAATGAATTTTTAACTAAAATGATGAATATAAAAAAGCAATTTTTAACCCTATAGTTAAATTTTTAACCCAAAAGATGAATTTTCTATAAAAAAGACAAACATACAATAAATAAATTTTCAGCCAAAAATAGAATAGTTCAATTTTCAGATAGAAAAATAAATTTTCAACCAAAAACTAAATAAATTTTGAACTAAAGGAATTAATTCTTAAACAACAGAAAAATAGTTAAATTTGTAATCAAACAGATGAATTTTCAATCTAGAAGATTCAGTTTTCACCACAAAAGATAGATTTTCCACAAAAAAAGGAATTGTTAAATTTTCAGTTAAAAAAATAAATTTTAAATCAAAAAAGATTTACTTTCAACTAACGAGATTACTTTTCTATAAAAAATACAGATTTTTAACAAAATAGTTGAAGTTTTACCTAAAGCAGGTAAATTTTTTGGTAGAAAAAATCATATCTTGAAGCAAACAAATGAATTTCTAACCAAACGGATTTTTTAAATGAAAAACAATAAATTTTTCCACACAAAATGGAATGGTTAAATTTTCAATTAAATAATTAATTTTAAATTAAAAAAACCTAATTTTCAACCAAAAAAATTAATGTTTAACCGTTAAAATCAATTTTTAACCAAAAGAAGACAAATTTTGCACTAAAAAATATTAATTCTTAACAAAATACATAAATTTTAACAAAATATTTGAATGAAAAGAACTGCCAACCTAATAGTCAAATTTTCAACTAAAGACATAAGTTTTTAACCAAAAAAGTATGTTGGTCGCCAAAAAGATTAACATTCTATTACAAGCAAAGAATTTTCAAGAAAATGCAGGAATTTTCAAGTAAATAGTTCAATTTCTAACTGAAGAAGATAAATTTTTAATAATTCGATGAAAAATGCAATAGGATATTTCAACCAAAAATAAAATTAATTTTCAACCAGGAGCAGTTTAATTCAACCAAAAAAGAGGAATCTTCAACATTTTTTAATACACTTGAATCCTTCAACTAAAACAGATTAATTTTCAAGCAAACAATTCTGATTTTTAACGAAAAAAGAAACAATTTCCACCAAAAATGATTAATTTTTAACACAAAAATACGAATTTTTAATGAAACAGTTAAACTTCCAAATAAAACGAATGACTTATGAACAAAACTGCGAGATTTTTAACAAAATAATCAAATTACTTACTCTTCAGTTCATAGAAAATAGAAAAATAAACAATCCTGATATACGCAAATTTTAATGAGAAACATTTTACATGACTAGATAGATTCATATATATATATATATATTATAATAATATTATATTGTTACTTAAAAATATTAAATATAAACATTTACGGTAAATTTAAATTCATTTTAATTTTTTGTTCGGAAACAAATTCCGGCCTAGCGATCCAGTTTTAAAAACAATCATAAATATTTGTTATAATTAAAAATTGTAACTTTACTCATTAATAATCAAAGTTGAGGTATTTACCCAATTTTCAGCAATTCTTGCACTTTTGTAGCGAAAAGTCTGGCAGGTATCGTCTTTTCAGGACACGTTTTAATAAATGGAGAAATACATTTTACCAGCTCCATAACTGCGAAATGTTCCAAAAGTCACCTGAAAATAGTTTGCTGAATTAAAATTTTCAAAAAATTTATAAATAATAAATAAAATCTAACATATAACCTATATGTTGGGTTATATTATTTTTGAAGGTTAGGTTGTCCCGAGGTAGACCTTTTTAAATATACTTACGCGCAATTTAGCTTTAAAGATAGGATTACGATTGTAAATGCTTACTTACTTTCTACACAAGAAACCTAAATTAAACATCATTATTACGGTTATGAAGGCATAATAATATTTTTCATATTTTTGTTGTCTGCTGTCATGTTAGCGAATTTCGTCTGCCGGAGTCGAATATGTCGGCTGCTAGAATTCAATTGAATTTCCCGCGCAGGAATGACATGTTTATTTATTAAATTTTCATTGCTACTTATAAAATCTATAAATAATAAGGAATCACCTGATTTTTCCCTAAAACTTGTTTCTTACGAGAATCACCAGAGGGCCGTAGTGTCCACAAAATGTAATGACCGGAGATTGATTCGCGCGCGAAATTCGAAAATGAATTTCAAAACACTGATGTCCGTCGAACTTCGCCG
>JAAAKG020000001.1:1860085-1873669 GCA_010014905.2 Druon quercuslanigerum | reverse complement strand
CTAGTCAAGTTACCCTTTATAACACCCGACCAGTTCCCTGCTTAAAGTAGGGAATATTAGGGCATTTTCTACACGGGACTCCTTCATTTTATTACGCTTTGGCGCGAAAACTAAGATCTTGTAACCCTTGCTTTTAAAGCATAGGTCTCGAAGTTTCAGGCATTAGGCCACGCCCCTTTGTTCTCAGGTCTCGAATTCTATGTTTTTAGATCACAAAGTCCGATGCTTTAAATAATTTAAAAATTATAGCTCTAAAGTCACGTGCTTCCGTGAATTAATCTCCTGAAATTTCTCTCCGTGTAGAAAGTTAAAATTTTTTTTACATTGTGATAGAACTGCTTGGCTCTCTAATTTTCCAAAAATAAGATTTTCGTTCGAAATGCAAATGCATTCAAAGTACTTCGCAGCGGTTTGTATATTGTAGAGAATATGTCGGGGAATAATTTTATGACTCTATTAGCCCATTGCTTGATTATGAATGAAGCTCTACACAAAAATGACATGGTTTAGCTTAGCGGATCAAGAAATATATTTATTAATGAAGTAATCAAACATTTTCATGTATGAGGCTATCAGTGGCTGTTACTCTATCATTGATTAGAGATTGCAGTGCTATAATGTTGCATTCATTGAAGTGTATATTTAGTGTATGACTAGTAGTAATTATTGCTGCCTGATATAGAGTAATATTGTATTGCTAACTATTTTCTTGACATAGTATCATGAGCAAGAAGCTTTAGCTGCTTCAGGTACGTGTAGGTGGTTCGATGAGTAAATAGACCAAAATGAAGGAAGAGAACGTAGTTTAGCCTCTGGCTGAGCTAAGAGAAGGGAAGCAGGGGCAAAACGAAAGAAGACATACTGGCAGAAAAAGAAAAAAGTAGAATAAAAAATATATAAAAATGGTTAACAAAATAGTAGTGGCAAAAGTAGTAGAAGAAGTAAAAATTGAAGTAGGAAAAAGATTCTTGTCAGGGCTGTACCCTAGGGCCCCGGTACCCTTATATAATATAAGTACGTTGGTCCTGTTGGGAGAAAATACCTTAGTCTCACGTTTACTCTCATGGCAGAATCCAAAGGATCGAAGTGTGGAACTTCTTCACTTGCTTTCTCCCGAGACTTTCTTGTCCACTCCCCAAAAGACTGATTCTTATAGTTTGCAACTTGTACTTCGTGGCTTAGATTCTGTGTTGGGTTGTAACTCGTTACTTTTAAGAGAGTTCTGAAGAATTTAAGATCTTTGTAACTTTTCAAAAACTTTGTTTCTTTTTTCAATAAGTAACGTGTAACCGAACTTAATTACTACTTTTTGCCGTAATTTGTAACTTTAGGTTATCAACTTTTTTTCGTTATTTGTCATTCTTTCGCCATTCATTCTAAGCATCGTGATATCCCCCAGGAGATGTAAATTGGGGGACCCGCCCGTTGGGTACTTTTAAATATTGATAAGAAATATTGTTAACAACTTATAGGAGAGGCTAGATTAGATTACATTTTTTTACTACATTTATATCCTTTTCGATCTTTAAAAATATCTAAAATCCCTCTCCCACAGGAGATCGTCAGACATTAAATTCTTTAGCTCACATCCTTTCCCAAGCCAACTCTCATTATAAGCCTCCAAGCAATGCCTGACCTACTCAATCCGGTGGATTTTTCATTTTCTAAAATCTCTTGCCGTCTGCAGCCGAATTTTTAATAGAAGTTCTCTCATTAGTCAAACATTTGGTCAGATAAGTGGAAAACTGCAGAAAACCAAAACTCCTAAGCACAGCCGGTTAGAGACTTTTGTGTTTATTATATTTCAAGTATATTCTTTTTTACATCTCAAAAAATCGCGTAGATATACATTTTATTTTAGTAGGCCCATTTGTTTAAAACAATGTAAATTAACGGAAAAAAGATTAAATCTCATGTAAGATAGCATTAAAAGAATACGGGAATTTCAAAGTTCCTTATCACAAGACACCATGATCTACAGATTTTATAAGCCATCTGATTTGTTGATAAAATGAGTAGATATTTGGGTTTTTAAAAAACTTTTTTAAATTGCCTAATCGTAATTTCCAAATTTAAAAAAATGTACTTTTTATACATAAAATCTGCGTTTTTTATCTCTTTTAAATTAGTTAAATCATCTAAGTTTTAATTATTTAGTTAAATTATTATTTATTTAAGTAATTCGTTAAATTAGTAAATTAGCTAACTAGTTAATAATAATCAAATATAATAATAGTTAATAATAATAATACATGGAATAATACAATAATACAGAATAATACATCGAAAATGAGTTAAAACTCTGCGAGAAAAAAAATCCGCAGCTGATGGGTTAAGCACGAATATTGACTGAATATAAGGGACATCAATTTTTTTTTACTCTTGTTACTTATGCTTAAAGACAAATTTGACTTTTTATCAGTCTCTGATTAACGTATTTTCAATTTTATGATATTGCGGTGATTTAAAGCGTGATTGTTGACTACGGTTAGTGACGTCCCCACGACCACTTTCCATTCGACCCTCCTGGTGTTTACACGATAATCCGCGGTGTTATAAGAACTTTGTAAGAAGTTGAGAACCTTTATGGGAGTCTGGGTAATAAAATGAGGACCCCTGCCCTCCCTCGGGGGTGGGGCCCCCTCGATAACCCATATTGTACCCCCACCCTCTTCCTACTCCTCTCACCGCCGCCCCTGGCCGTATATACTCGAGTTGACTGAACGAGTTTTGTCCGGCGCAGTCGAGCCAGAGGGAAATCTCTCAATTTCAATATCAAGCCTCGCGGTACTCGAAAATTTTTGCAAATTGATGGGCTTGTAAGCGAGAATTTTCTCATCTTTTTAGTATAACTTTCTTCCAGATCGATTTACGCCTTGTTTTTCAAATACATTTTCGCGCGAAAAGCCAGAGGTGGAGCACGCTGACAATACTTCCGCGACGGCATATATACACGATCATATACCACCCCTAGTCTCCCCCTCCCCCTAACAACAGTAGGGTGGTACAGTCCGAGCTAAAAATCATCTAACTTCGCAGCGTACAGATGATCAGGAAAGTTTTAGGACAGAATTCCCGTATTTAAAGAGTGTACATATTAAAAGTTTATTTGGGAAAAGTTTCCAGTTTTTATGTTAAAGGGATGGAAATAATTCTTTGGTAATTTTGCTATGTGTAGGTATTATTTTCGATGTCGAATATAATAGTAAAAAATATTTATCATCATCTCTTCTTTTGTAATTATCATGTAAATGAACTTATGTCAAATATTTGCTATTTTTGAAGTAGGTTTAAAGATTGTCAGGACATGTATCTTCGCATTTTTGTGGAAAAAAGTAATATCAAATTATCTAATATGAGGTTGAATTATTATTAGGTCTAAGATTTGTATTGGTAATCCAAATTTGAATTTTAATGATTTGTCGAAGAAATTCAAACTAAAATTAAATTAGGATTATGGAGATTATGTTATGGGGGTGGGATTTATTATGGGAATTATATTTAAAGTACTATTAAAACTCGGATTTAATAATCTACTAGTCGCATGAGCCCTTTCCTTCACTGTACAATTTTTACAAATAATTTTAGCGTAATTATTTTATAGAGATTAATGAGGTACCTACTTGCAAATGGATATTGCACTGAGAGTATCAGGTGAATGCTCTGATGCTACTGACGGGAATTTACATTGAATTGAAATTCCCATCGTTAAAAATGTGATAAAAATGTCATAAAAATGCCAAATTGCGAAGCTTTGTTTTATTTTAACTTAAGGTTATATTTCAAATTAGGAAAGCTACAATTAATACATCAAAAATATTCTTTTGCAAATTGCAGGAATCAAAAAATATATTTTTTATAGGCGTGGCTTTATTAAAGATAGGAAGTTTACAAGATAGAAAATATTTACATTCGTGATAATCAATCTATTTAGATTATTACATTTTTCAAATAGGAATGAAATAATCCAAAAAATCACACTTATAAAATTGCTAATTTCAAATTGAAACCTTGAAGTGTTAATTTAAGATTAAAATGAAATTTACTTTCTTATTAACATTATAAGAATAGTAGACTTTATTTTAATCTTAAATTATTTTTTCAAAGTTTTGGAATTATTCCAAATGTTATACATTTTATTCCTTGCTTTTAACTTTTTTCCATATTTCCAAAAATTGCAAATAATTTTGCATCGATAAAATTCAGATTTATACAGCATAAATGAATACATACTTTAATGTCGTTCACCTGAAAATGGGTTTGTCCTTATTTAATTAAAATTGGGCTATATACAAGACGTCAGTATTTGAATTATGGAATTGAGTCTTAAATTGACAATCATATGCTTAAATTAAGACAACTTTATTTGATCCTCTGCAAATTTGACTGAATGCAAGTTGGAAAATAAATTTCAGATTTAAATTGAACCAAATTTTACATGATGCTTTAATTGTTACGCTGTCTAGTATTACAGAATATCTACGATACAAGCTACGAAAAAGTTCGTAATAGTAGTAAGTAGACAGTTCGTTAATGTGTTTGCCCGCATGTATGACTTTTTGGCCATTTACTTTTTCTTCTCGTCCCATAATATCCCTTTACAAAAGTTATAATAGTTTTTTTTCGAAGCTTATCTAACTCAAAAAGGAATACGTTACTGAATGATCCTAAGATAAAAAAAGCAAAATTTTACCTAATAAAATGAAAAACGAGCACAGAAGGAATAATTTCAGTTTGGAACCATTTTTTCATTTTAACGTATATATAGATGTATGCGTGATCAGCGTAATTCAAGTAAATTAACATAAACAGAAAGTAAAAATTATATTTTTAATGCTTTTGATAGTAATTCCTACCTATTTCAGAAGTTGTAATTTACTCGTAATAGTTTTGGTGATTTAAGTACAGTCGCAATTCTACAACTTTTCACAAATGCGTCTTACATCTTTTTACCTTTTTTGGTACTCATTTATTATTGACTTTATTCAAAGCTTATTTTACGTTATGTAACATATATTTTGGATATATAATGAGTCATAATAAAGGTACATAAATGTTTTAAAAGTGTTCTGCAAATACAATTGACCAGTATCTAGTATTAAGTAAAATCATTTTCATAGTTTTTAAAAGGAGCCCGGCTAATGATATTTGACATCTTTTTTGTGAATGCTTATTACATTTTAACTACATGAACTTTATCATTGAAATATCAAACAATTTTTACTTAAAAGAGTTCCGAATTTATAAGTTTTAGATTGAAAAACAAGGATTTTTTTAAGTTATGGAAATTTCCTAATTTAGTGAATGGATTTCCAATTCGAAATAGAATTTTTAAAACTGTCCAATATAAAATTCTACATTGTTTTAGCTTTGAAAAACAAACCATTTTTAATCAGACGCGTTTGGAATTTAACAGTTAAAAATTAAAAGCCCTTAAACTTAGACAATTTTAAATTAAAAGCGTTTTTAGTTTTAATTTAAGTCTTATTAGCTTAGCATTGAAACTTTCAAATTATTTAATTTTAAATTAAAAAATTTATAAATTGTATGTAAAAGTGCCTAGAAATTGGGTAAAATTTTAAGAATTCATATTTAAAAGTTTGTCAGTTTTATAAATGTAAAAGTTGTATATTTTTGACCCAGTATGCAAAGAATCGTTAATAAATCCCGAAATTGGTAAAATTTTATTTAATTTCTTTTTTGATTATGAATCTTAAAAAATATTCTTTTATCTGATATACATATCTGAAAGTTAGCACTTGGTTGAAACTTTATAAACTATTTAATTTTCTAATCTTATTTAAATATTTTTTCAGCGTAAAATATTCTGTTTAAATATTTAGAATAGAAAGCCTTGAATCGTTAAAATTTTAGTGTGCTAAATTGAAACTTCCAACGTTACAATTTTAATTGTTCTATTTAAAAAACAAAAAATTAATTTGTGTGCGAAAGTGTTACATTTTCTCGTATGAATAAAAATCAAGCATTTAATAATTATTTTAAACCATTTAAAATCAAGATAATTCAATTTAAAATATTAATGTACAAAGAAAATTTTGAATTTCATAATTTTAATTTAAAATGAAGGGGAAGCAAATTCAGAATGAAGGCAGGCAGATGTTAGTTTTAAATTTTTATTGAATTGACAGAGGTTCATATTTTATATTTTTCAATTTTTGTATATTTGGAAGAAATTTTTGGATTCCAATATTTTATGAATTGGAAAAAGCCCTTTTTTATTTCTATCTCTTTAATTGCGTTGGAAGGAATTTTAAAAAAAATTATTTATGAACTGTAAAAGGCCATTTTTTCTTTTTAACATTTTTATTGAGTTGAAGCAAAGAATCTTTTATTTTACATTCTTTTCTGCATCTGAAGAAGGAAATATTTTACGCATAGCTTTTCTATTATATTGGAAGAAATCAAATTTTGTTTATAATTTTTTTCTGAATCAGATGAGTGAAATTTTTTTTTCTTTTTAACAGTTTTATAGAGTTAGTAGAGACGGAATTTTGGTTATTACTTTTTTTTGAATTGGAAAAGGCCATTTTTTCTTTATACCATTTCAACTGAGTTGAAGGAGGGAACTTTTTATTTACATTTTTTTTCGGAATTGGAAATTGTTGATTTGGAGGGGAGAAATTAGGTTATTAATTATTTTTCTATACTGAAAGAGATCAGTTTCTTCTTTTTAACATTTTTATTAAGTGTACGGGGGCAATTTTTTTATTTTAAACATTGTAGATGAAAGCGGAAATTTTTTATTTTCAATTTTGTACTCAATTAAACATTTTTAAGCTGCATTTTAAAATTTCTAAATAGTTCCAATTTGAGTGCTCTAATTTGCCGTTTATTTTTTTTACTTTAATTAGAAAAATGATCAGTTGCAAGAGTTCGAATCTTTTAATTTTAATGACCGTGAAAAATGTTTGCCAAGCGGTTAAAAATCGGGAAATGACTGGGAATTTGTTCCTTGTTAAAACGGCCACCATGTGATAGTTAAGTTTGCAGTATTAAAAATTCATAAAAACACCCGTATTATTCAGTGATAGGAGATTGTTTCAAAATTGTTCTTAGAATCTCCAGAATTCTCCAACATTCTCAGCTGTTGAAAGCATGCAGCTTTAGTCTCCTATAAAAGTTTAACGGCACGATCATAGCACGAGGTCAGTGGAACGTATTATAGTGACATTGGAAAAGTGACTTACGCCTCATTAAATCGCTCTTGCACTTTATTCACGGTCATTAGAAAATGAATTAAGATAAGGAAAGGGTTCAGAAGTCAATTTTTTTCGCGACGGGTCAGGATCCTGAAAATTCACGGTCGCCTTATTCGGACGACTATTTTATGATATCAGAAGTCACTGATACATGATAGTCACAAGTTGAATTGTTATTTGTATTATGTCTCGTGGTCAAGAAAATCAAATATAAGTAAAGCACAAGGAGATATCGTTGCATTATTGATTCAGTGTATAAAGGTTTCATGAGAAGCTATATCAATGTTTCGATTTAAGTCTTTATTTGAACTTGTCATCGATATAAAGTGAGTTCGCAAACATGCAATCATTTTTGACTGAAAAAAGCTGTTCATTCAGTTTTCAAGTCATTCAAAATCTACTCACACTGATAGGGGGGTGGAGGGTTAATAGGTTTTGTGGCAATTTGTGACGAAGGAGGGGTGGGGTAAACGCCGGATGTGACATCACACTATTTCCATATTCCCTTTTTTGTCTCTTTTAAAAAATATCTCTTTTTCCCTTATTTTCAAGAAACTTTTTCTGTTTCTCATTATTCCTCTTGAATGAGAACTGAATTAATAGAACCAAATACGAAAATCTAATTATTTTTCCTTATTAGTTCATTATTTTGTATTGAAAAGTGTACTATTATATTTTCGGATAGAATTAATCTCTTTTGGTTACGAATTCGACTATTGAGTTGAAGGTCTAACTATATTTTTGAAAGATTTGTTGTTTTTTTTGGTGTTGAAATTTGATCGCTTTTAGTTGATTCAACAATTTGGTGAAGAATTTATATATTTTGTTGTAAATTTGTATTTTTTCGGTAGAAAATTTATCTTTTTTGTTAAAATTTCAACTATGTACTTGGTTGAAAGTTGAACTGCCAGTTGAAGAGCCATCTGTTACGTTGGAGATTAAATAATTTTTAGTTTTTGAAAATGTTTTAAACTCGTCCTTTTTTTGGTAGAAAATTAATCTTCTTGCTCGAACATGCGACTTCTTGCTTGACAGTGGAACTAAGATCCATCTGCTTTGTTGAAAATCAAAATGTTTGCTTGAAAATTTATTTTTTATATTGCAAATTTAGCTATTCCTATTTATGTTGAAAATTTACTGTGTTTAGTTTTGTTGAAAATTCCTATTTTTGTGGAAAATGCACTGTTTTCTGCAGAATTTGCTTTTTTATTTGAGAATTGAACAATATGGGTGATATTTTTTTCTCTTGACTGAAAAATATTTTTTTGTTCAAAAGTCAGATTATTATATTCGAAAGATTAGAATTAGCAAGAAATATCAATTTTGATAAAAGCGGCAACAGTTTACTTGATTTGGGAATCTGCGGTCGAGCTTTTATGAGACGAAATAAATCTCCTTGAAGGTAGGGATACGAGAGTGGAACCATAAAACGATCGTCGACACAAGCCACCTACAATATATTTACGTCAGTTTCACAAAAAAAACGTAGAAAAAATTGATGCCACGACTTGTTTATCTTCAAATATGAGAGGTTAAATACCGCAAAGGCTTCTTATCACCTTTTATATCAGAGCGATTCATCATTCATTTGTCGTATAACACTATGCTTAATAGAAATAAGTGTGACTTAAGACAAATCCAAAACGTGTCTGCTGACTAAATTATCAATATTTCAATAATTAAAGCATTACATTGTTGTTGAATAATTGGAAAAATTTTTAAGTTGCAATTTGGAATTGTACAATTATTTATAAAATTTATTGGAAAATTAATGCTGTGTCAAATCAATCAAGCAGGTTACTTGATGGGTTTGACACAGCATACTACGTCTTGTCCATAGGTGCTAATCCGCACCTATGGACCTATAAACGGCATAATCCATTTTTCTCGATGTACGTAGTAAAGATAAATTATTTAATCTAAATATAATATCTTGGCGGCAGTTTGATGTAACTTAAATCTCGATTTAACTTATAATAAGGATACTTTCTTTTGAGTTGGAATCTGCTGCTCCAACAGTTCTTTTGACGTCAGAGCCATGCGATTTATGCAATCGATCGGGACACTTTTAATACAAATGATGTAATAAAGTCAACGTGCAACACGTTTCCCTTTCATTATCACGTACTGATCAAATAGGGTGCAGATTAAATCAGAGTTAACTTTTTTCGGATTCAATACGTAGGACGGTAGTTAGTAAAAAGCTTTCAAAGTCCGCATTTCTCCCCACCCCCTTTTACTGACTTTCGTTAACATTCTGGTCAGTTTTGTTAGCTCTCTGTTTTACCTTGATTTCTTTTGTAAATGTAGTAAAATTAATTTCAACAAACGTGAAAATATATTTAGTGTTCAATGGAAATGTTTTTGATGTAAAAAGAAATGTGAAACAAGCTTGCAAGAGTTAGGTTGTAAACCTTGCTTCCTATTCATAGCCTCGTATTATATAGGACTAAACTTCTCTGCAAATATTGCTTAAAATCAAGGAAAACCATATATGTTTAACATCGTGTTAAACCCTGATATATATATATATATATATATATATATATATATATATATATATTCTCACAATTTTATACGAGATACAAAAAACTTTGACGAAAATCGAATTATTAATTTAAAAAAAATGGAATCAGGGTTTGAGATAAATCAGTGCTGAATTAACACCCGAAATGTTTTATTAGAAAGTGTTATTAGATTTTAAGAAACTTAGAGAAACTGTGAGACAAACAAGAAAGAGAAAACGAAATAGTCGACGATTGCCCCAAATGTGAAATATTAAATCTACAAATAATCTGTTTTTAGGAGAAAAATCATAGAAAACATTATGTGAATTGAGTAAAATGTGTGCTTTGTTATACTCTTGCGTGTTAAAATCAAAAATTAAAAAACTGTCTGATAAATGTTTGAAAATGTAATACATGATTTATGTTAAGTGTTTTACCCTGAAAATTAGTATTTTTGAAAAAGAATTTTGGGATATTTTTTTCACCGAAAGTTGATATTTTGAAAAAAAAGAATTATATTTAAAAGTTTCATTATTATTGCACAATTTTAGAGTGCCTTCGCTGTTTACACCTACATCTGGCATTCTAAAACAGAAATCATTAAAGTTGAAAGAAGGTATTAATTTTTTGAACAGATTCTGGTTAAATTAACATTTCTCAAAGAAAATCGGTAATTCTAAACAAAAATAATGAGATCGAGCAAGACGTTAGCGTTTTGGCTGTATTTCACCGGAAATTGATATTAACAATATACATTTAAATCCAATGATTTTGTTCAAAATAAAAAATGTACAAGCTTGAACAATTTCGGATTTTGTTAATGTTTTTGTCGGGAATTGACATTTTTATTTAAAAATTATTATATTTCAAAGCAGATTCACAAATTTTGAACATTTTTAGATTACGTTTTTGTTTTAAATCGAAATTTTTTTTAACTCATTATAATTTGAACAAAATGTAGAATCTTTGAATAATTTGATATTATGATCATGCTTTTCTTTGGAAATTATTATTTTTAATTTAAAAACAAAGATTTACCGGAAATATCGATATAAATTTCAAAGGTGATCTGAAATCATTTTTTGTCACAGTATACGAAAATATTAGATGATCATATAATGATTGTATACATTGATCGCTCGCTACGCGCGAGTGTTTGTTTTCTAGTTTAATATAATTTGTGGTTTCTTATAAAAGTATTGAATTTCTTAATTTTTATTCATTACGCTAGTTTTTTTTCAAGAAAATAAATTCCACCTTTTTTTCGGAGAAAAGTTCCCATATTTTCGCTAAAATTGTACTTCTGAACCAGTGTTATCTCTTAGTGTATGATATGGCTTCCCTTCTTCTTTTCAATCATGATTCCCCTCCCCCCCCCCATGTTTGAGCAACGAAGGAGAGGTCTCACGTCAGGATAATTATGTAATAATTAAATACGTAAACATGAAAAAGAAACACATACTTATTGTTTAGTATAATTGATAATGTGCTTAAAATGATCTCCATTCTGAAGAAATCAGAAAATAGAAGTCAGGAATAATTTTTTTGGGGATTTGATTGAACTATTAATCCAGGAATGTTTTTTTCTTCTCGAGAGATTGCAAAGAAAGCTATTGATTCTGAGGTGCGACTAAAAGCTGAATTATGGGACAAACAGAACGCACATGATCATGAGGGCGCGTAAGATGCATGCTCTAAGATATAAGAATTTGGTCTCGGTTGTTCGTGACTGTGCGGAACGTGCGAAAACCAGTTATCTGACTAGTCCGCGCGTCGACTGTGTGGGAACGACTACCGGGAGGATGCGTAGGACTACCATTCGTCGTGCCTACAAATCTCGCCACCTTGGAACTCTGATGGGCCCAACAAAATGGCCTTTAAAAAAAATAAAAAAGGAAAAAAAGACGAAAAGAGGAAAAAAAGACGAAAAGAGGAAAAAAGGGCGCGCGAAAATAAAACGAGGACAGGCCCCGCGGCCTAATGCATAATTGAATGAAAACGCAATGAACAGCGCCAGGGGTAGTTCTTTCTAAAAGGAGGTGGGGATGGGTGGAATGCTATAATTTCAAGCCAGACAGTCATGCGTTATTCAACTCTGAGTACAACGCTCTCCGACCCTTTTCGTCCTTCACTGTGACCAATGCTCTTTTCGCTCTACACTCTGCAATTTCATGTACGTTGTACCTCTAACAACCCTCTCGTACCGCTTGTAATCACAATCCCACTGCTCAAGTCGTATTGACACGTTGTTGTGATTATCGTCGACCCAGTTTCGAGGTTTCTTTCCTTTTACTAAACTAGTTCGGCAAAATGCTATAGCTCAGTGTGGTTGCTGAACCGGAAAACTGGGAAATGACAGGGAATTTTTTTTGTTGACCGTGAATTTTTAAAGCATTATTAAAAAACGTTTTTAATGGTTTAAAATTTGGTCAATGGCGATTAGTGACAATATTTCTATTGATAGGTTAATTTAGAAATTTATAATTCCGTGTATTGTGAAAGTCGTAAAGTTGAAAAAGAAACTTTCACTAAGGAACTTCAATAATAATTTTACAATTTTTGGCATGCACTCTTTAATATTGTTCGAAACTGCAGTTTTTAACAATTTATTTTATTAGCCGAGATCTTCAATAAAGGAATAAGAAAATCAATTTCAAATCAGGAAGATTGTTGCATAATTTAGATATTCCAATTTTATTTCCAGATTCTGGCGAGATTTGCCTACTGTCCATTTTCGAAATCGTTTGGAAAACTTGAGAACAGTTTAAAATTAAGAAAATGGGGTCAATTTGTTTGAAGTTAAAAAAGCTATTTAAAAAACACGGGTTTTATGCGAGAAGACATATCTTACATATCGTTTACGAGAAAAATTTGAAAAATCAATATTCAGAGAAAACATAAATAATCCGCCCTCCAGCAATGGTTTAGTCTGCATAAAAACTAAAATGTCTTGTTATGTTTTATTATTATTGTTATCATCATTATTATTATACCATTATAATAATAAAAAAAATAAATTCAAAAATTTTTGTCTTTAATTTATATTGTTTCTATAAAATCTTCTAAATAAATATAATTCTGACTCGGATTAGGGAAACTGTGGCAATAAATGCAATCGTGACTTGGAATAGGAAATTTGCGTATAGAATTAAAATTTTGCCTTTCGAACAGAGAATATCACTTTGGACCAAGGAGTTTCTGTAAAGAATTATAACTTAGACTTTAGGAAACAAAATTTGCGTAAAGAATGATTGGATAAGAGAATTTTTGAAAATAAGTTTGATTCTCATTTATAAGAAGAAAATAAAAAAAAATTCTGTTTCAGTTTCAAGTTATAATTATTTTACAAAATTCTCCGTTTCAAACCAGAATTACACTTCTTTTTTTAAATTCCCTATTCCAAATCAGACGTTTTTAAAAATGTTTAGAAATCTCTTAAAATCTATAAAAGTCGTTTGAAATCATTACATTTTTTGAACCCATTTAAATTATCGGGAAAGAATTGACAATTTACCAGGAGAAAATTTCGAATTTAAAATCATCCACCGGGTAGACGCCCCATTTTGAGTATTCTTCGACAACAAACCTTTTAAAATTTACACATTTGATTTCATAAAAGTTTCGCGAACCCTGGTATTAGAAATTCTTTGCAAAGGATTGTAATTGATTGGAACCGATATTTGAGTTAAAAATCAGTCAAAAATTAGATATTGAATTGAATCTATTAACAAGGTATTAGAGGTGTGCAAAAAAATTCGATCCGAAATTCGATTCGATCGTTGCCCCGATCGGATCGGATTTTTCGATTCGATCGGCGCGTCCGTCGAATGTCGAATATTCGACATTCGATCGGTGCT
>JAAAKG020000001.1:1833632-1859985 GCA_010014905.2 Druon quercuslanigerum | reverse complement strand
TTCGACATTCGATCCGAAAATGAACGCAGATCGGATCGAAAATATCACATTCGATCCGACTAAATGCACACGTCTACAAGGTATCATATAATCTTCAAAAATGTTAATAACTTATTATTTTTGGTTATTAGTTCACGTTTTGTTTTTATAACATTGATGAATAATTGTTTAAATTGTAATGTTTAAAATATCAATGAATCCATCCGTAGAAATATAATAATGTTAAAATATTTAATTGATTTGATGTATTTCACAAATTTCTAATTTACTACTTATTTAAAAAAAAACAGCTTTTAGTTTTTATTTCGAAAACCCGCCTTGGATTAAAAGAAATTTTGGAGACAATAAAACGGGATTTCGTAAAAGATGTCGTGTATGTGGTTTCGACTTGCCACTCTTCAGTTTATTCAAGATATAAAAATGATTCCTTATATTTTCATTTTATAATCGATTAAATGAGTTACTGTTCTTAACCTCTTGACTTTTTTTTCAGGAAAGCGATAACCTTTGGTGGGACGCATTCGCGACTGAATTTTTCGAAGACGATGCAACCCTCACGCTAGCGTTTTGCCTTGAAGATGGACCGAAGAGATATTGTAAGTCGAATGACGTTTACTGTAAGTCTCATTACACTCATTTTCCACGCAGTTATTTATTTATAGTAAATATAGTAGAGATAAAAAATAGTTAGGTCAATCATTTTGTCAGTATTGCTTTCTAAAATTGAATCAGTAGAATTTGACTGAGAATTCGTATAATTTTTCAATATTTTATCAGTAAAAAGTCAATTTGCAGTCATTATTCATTAATTTGACAATCGAAAAAGTTTAGTCAATTGAAATTAGTGACACTTGACTTGAGTTTCTTTGATTTGTCAGCCAGAAATGCATTGGTTCCAGTGAAAATGCAACTGTTTAGTTGAAAATTCTTACATTTTCTTTAAATTTCGTCTCTTTGTTTGAAAGCTAATCTTCTCGGGTATAAATTAATCTTTTTAATTTAAAATGGAACTATTTTCGTAGAAAATCGAACAATTTGATTAAAAATTAACTATTGGTTAAACCTTTATATTTACGAGTTGAAAATCCAACTGTTTTGTAGAGAATTTCCCTGTTTGGCTTAAAAATTCAATAATTTTGCTAGTGTTATTTTTTCTCTTTACCAAAATTATTTCCTGTTTGAAGATTTAATTCTTGTTACAAATACGTTGTTTTTTTTGTAAAAAAAATTTTTGTTTGTTTCAAAATTGAACTATTTGGTTAAAAAATCATCTTTTTTGGTTTGAAATTCAACTGCTTGGATAAAAGTTGAATTACTTTGTTACAAATTTATTTTTTTTTTTTAAGATTCACCTCTTTGGTTGAAAATTTAATATTTTGTAGAAAACTCGTATTTTTATTGAAAGCTTGTTCCTTTTTTTAAATGCAGGTACATATTTTATTGAAAATTCATCTTTGTGGATAATAAATTATTCTTTTGGTTTGCATATTCAACTTTTTGGTCGAGGATTCAACAATTATGTTAAAATTTCGAATTTTTTGTTGAATTCAATTGTTTGAAAATTCTGTTATTTCTTTTTGCTGAAAATTAATTTTTGTACTAAAAATTTAACCATTCCATTCTTGCTTCAAAATGTATCTGTTCTGATTGAAAATTTGAGCATTTGGTTGAAAATGCATCAACTGTTTGGTTTTAAAAATGAATCTATTTTGTTGATAATGTGATATTTTTTGGTCGAAAATTCAATTATTTTGTGCAAAATTCGTCTTTTTGCGTTAAAAATTTAACCATTTGGTTAAAAGTGTTACTATTTTACTAAAGATAGTTGAAAAGATTCTGTGAAAGGTCACCCTATTTTCCCTGTTTTGAAAGCATTTTGTTCTGTAAATTCTGCAATTAGTGAAATCTTTTAAAAAAATGTCTTGCTTTCAAATGTTTTCGAAAACCTACATTGATCAGGATGATTCTAATAATTTATTTCGACATTTTCATCAAAAATTATTCTCACACTGAAATAATTTCGTATACAATACAATTGTACAGGGTGTCGATCACACTGTTCTTGAAATTATTTTGTCCATTTCGATAATCTAAACTTGAAAAACTTATTAAATTTTTGCGGTTTTGGGAAACTATAAAAAAATGATTTTTAAGCGTGTTGGAAAATTAAACATTGAAATCAGAATAGACACCCTGCATAAATTGCACAATTTCACCTCTCCTTTTGTACTTGCAGACGATTGATAACGTTTTGTTTGTCTATTTCAGCTATAGGAAGGACGCTAATACCTAGGTATTTTCGCTCGATATTTGAGGGTGGAGTGACGGAACTTTACTATAATATGAAGCATCCGAAGGAATCGTTTCACAATACGAGTATAACATTAGACTGTGATCACTGCGTTATGGTCACGCATCATGCGAAACCAATGTTCACGAAGGTGAGTTTGATTCTTCATTTACTCTACTCTTTTTGAAATGTTTCTACTAATTTAAATTTAGAGAGTATAGGCCGGTTGGGTAGCTACGGCAGCGCCACATCATTTGAAACTATTGGAAATAAAAATTTTAATTTTAATTCAACACTAACAAGAAACTTTATAGTAAAAAATTAATTTTACACAGAATTGTATATTTGATAAAAATTGTTATTCATTGTTCTTTTTCGTTTAACTGACGCTGTTGTCAAGCTTAAGGAGTTACCCTGCATTATTTTTAATGAATTTACATTGTTATCCCGATTATTTTGTAAAGTACTTATCATTTTGATTGAGTTTTTCATATTTTCATTTAATCGGTTCATAACTAACGATGAGGTTTACAGCCTGCTGTCCCTTTTCAGGTGTGTACGGAGGGTAGGCTAATTCTTGAATTCACCTTTGACGATCTCATGAGGATAAAGTCGTGGCATATGACCGTGAGACAGCATCGAGAATTCGTACCGAGATCTGTTGTTGGAATGCATTCTACGCAGCAGGACCCAGCGTTATTAGAACAAATTAGTAAAAACATCACGAGGCAAGGGATAACTAATTCCACCCTCAATTACCTTAGGGTAAGTTCATCATCCATTCTCGCATGTAACCTTAAATTCCTCATTCGAATGGAGAAAAAAAACCTTTTCCAGTCTTTCGCTAAGTACTTCTATTTCTCGTTTATAGCAAAAAAAACTTCAACTTTTTATCCAAGAGCAAACCTTTAGATTTGACTGACCATTGGTCTCCTTAATAATACAAAAATTTAAAACAAAGTTTCAGTTCTTTCATTTGATCTAGGTCTAAGTCGTGTTCATGTTCGCGAAAGTAGAAAGAATCCGGGTTACGATCCACCTTCTCTCGATCCCTCAGCGCTTTCACCAGTCCTCTCTTACTATAGGGCTCAGATCGAGTGACTTTTTGGACCTTTTCGACTTGTTTGAAAAAATACGACTAATTGGCTTTTTCCCGTTCTTCTCAGAAGTGCGCTATACGCTGTTTCAATTTTAATCACAATGAAACTTTTAAAATTGAATAATTTCTCATGAAAGCTTTATATTTCGAAAATTTTTAATAAAGAGCATTTAAAATTGAAAATTTTATAATTTGGTTAATCCGATGCAAAGTTTTAATTTGTTTCATATTGTAAGCCTTAAAAATCGGATATTTTACGGATGAGAACCTTTAAAATTGATTAATTTCCAATTCAATTACAGTCTTTACAACCTTTCCCCTATTCCTCCCTTTTCCCAATTTTTTAAAGAATGTTATCTTTTTCCCCTTCTTTTCTAGAAAATTCCACTTTTTCTCATTTTCTCGCGCGAATGCGAACTAAGTTAATGGAACCCAAGAATGAAATCAAATTATTTTTGGTTGAAAATTAATTCTTAAAAATTCAATTATTTTTTTGAAAATTTAATTATTTGATTCAAAGTTCATCTTTTTTAGTCAAATATTTCACAATCTTGTTGACCATTTGCCTTTTTGGATAGCAACTTCATCCTTCTGGATTTCAAATTTCTCATTTATGATACAAGTCATACTTTTCGTCTGAAAGTTCTTCTTTATAGGTTGAAAATTAACTTTTTTGTTGTAAATTAAACTATTTTTTAAAAAATCTTTTTTTGGAATGTAAATTCAATTATTTTGTTATAAGTTAATCTATTTTGTAGAAAATTGGTTGTCTCTTTTGACAAAAGTCCACTTATTTTGTTGAAAATTCAACTTTCTTGGTTAAAAACGATCTATTTGATGAAAATTTCACATTAGCGTAGTTTAAAGATCTTTTTGAAAACTTGTCTATTTGGATAGAAAATGTATACTTCTGGATTTCAAATTTCCGTTAAAAATGGAACTGCCTTCTAAACAATTCGTTTAATTAATTTAACCTCTTTTGTTTGAAGATTCAACCATTTGGTAGGACATTCATCTTTGTAGGCTGAAAATTCAATTATTTTATAGAAAATTGTTTTCGCTTGGATGAAAATGAACGGAAAATTAATGGCTTAGAAAATAGTTCAACAAAAAGTTGAAATATTTTCTAAACTATTCGACTTCTTAAAACCGTAACTTTAAAACTCAATGCTTTTGTTAACAATTCGTCTTTAGGTTGAGAATTATGAGTTTAGTGTCTCTATTAAAAATGTCTATTTAAGATTGAACAGTAATCTATTTTCTCAGGTATAATTGTAGGCAAAATAAACATAAAAAAGATTCACCATGAGAAATGTTTTTTATAGTATAAATTAAAGGTATGAAAAAATTGGTATACCTGAAAAGAAATTAGTTCGATGGATATTAATTAAAAATGAATCAATTCTCATATTATCTATATATTTAATAATAAATAATTATTCTATAAAAGAATTAATTTTACTTTAAAGTACAAGCAAGTTACTTTAACCAAATAATAACAGTCCCATACTTTTTTGTATCTTCAGAGGCCCCTTTTTAAATTAATAGTTTCGTTACCTTCTCTTTATCTTTAATATATCTTTATCTTTAATAATTTTTAACATTTTCAGTATTTCTATCTAATTTTTCTTTATTTCTTTTGCTTTTGAAAACAAAGCTAACTCTGTCATTGATGTCAAAAATTTTTTTAGGATAAACTGCATGCATTTTGTCTTTTATAAAAAAGTCTTTCTGTAAAATCCATTACTATAAAGTAATCCAGTTTGACAAGTTTAACAGTTCAGAAAGAGATAGATATCTTAATCTTAGATTTAGAACCCCTGAAGCTTAATGACCATTAAAAAAAAACTTTTTTTAAATTTAAAGTTTATTGGATTGTGAAAAGAATATTTGACGATCAATGACAATGATATAATCTTTTTCCTAAAGAAATAAATTTATTATTTCATTTATTCAGTGGCTGATTCGAGCCCTTTATTAATATAATGTTTTGTTTAAATCGAACTTGTTTAGGAGCCAAGGAGAATTTAGGGAGTTAATTCATTTTCTTTTTTTCAGTTATGCGTGATTCTAGAACCAATGCAAGAGCTTATGTCGAGGCACAAAGCATACGCATTGTCGCCGCGAGATTGCCTGAAGACGACCCTGTTCCAGAAGTGGCAGAGGATGGTTGCCCCGCCGGGTAAGAGAGGTAGACGGACAGTTGCTTTACATGAGAACCACCAGCCAGTGGAGCCAGTCAGCAAGCCGGTCTGCTACGGTTTCCATTCGCGAATCAATTTTAAAGATATCGATTTTTTATTCGACCTTCCCTTTTAAGTTTGCAAATTCGCTCGCGCTATTTGGTTCCAAAGTTGCTTTGTCGGTTTCTAAAAATGGTACCGGTTCCGCCAAATGTCAAGTAATAAAAAAATAAAAAAAAAATAGACATCACTCCTCCAATTTCCAAGCGTAGAAAGTTAATAGTTGCCCCTACAAGGTTGATACAGTGTTCGGTGACTTTTTAATACAAGACCAAAATTCCGTTTCTTTTATGCATAATTAATTCTCTTTATGAATCCATTAACTACGTTACCACTTTAAGGGGAGTCACAAAACCTACGGTTGATAACGGGCGTTTCCAGAGGACGAATATTCTTTGTAGAAAATTATTTCTTGTTGTTTATAAATTCATGTTTTTCGATGAAAAATCAAGTTTTTGATTGAGAATTCTTGAATTTGATTAAAAATTCGTCTTTGCTATAGTAAATTAATCTTTTTGCTTAATAATTTATATTTATAATTTTAAGTTGAAACTTAAGCTTTTTGGTTGAGAATTCTTGAATTTTATTAAAAATTTGTCTTTTTTGGTAGTTAATTTAATCTTTTTATTAATTTTTTTTTGTTTTGTTTAAAATTCAACTTTTTGGTCAGAATTTTTTTATTTTGTTTAAAAAATCTTTTTTTTCCGTAGCAAATTAATCTTTTCATTTAAAAATTAATCTTTTTCGGTTAAAATATAACAACTAGGTTGGAATGTAGGTTTTGTTAAAATTGAACTATTTTGTTAAAAATTCGTTTTGTGGTGGAAAATGAACCTAGTTTAGTTGAAAAATCAACTTTTGGGTTGAGAGTTCTTGTATTTTTTTTGGAAAATCGTATTTCTTGGTATAAAAATAACTTTTCTATCAAAATGTAAATGAAAATTAACCTAGTTTAGTTGAAAAATCAACTTTTGGGTTGAGAGTTCTTGTATTTATTTTTTGGAAAATCGTATTTCTTGGTATAAAAATAACTTTTCTATCAAAATGTCACATTTTTTATTTGATAATTCAACTGTTTTGTATAGAAAATTCGTCATTTTGTCTTGAAATTTTAATCCGCTATTTGTTAGAAAATTGGCCTTTGTTATGATTCAAAATTATTGTTTATTAATTGAAAGTTTAACTATTTAATCTTTGGTTAAAAAAGTACGTTTCTTAGTTTATAAATGTATGAATACATGCATTAACTGTCACATAAAATTCAATTAGGCCGAAGTTTATAATGCACCACACGGTCACGTAGACAATATAGGCATATTGGCAACTTGACTCGCTATAAACACACAAAAAAGTCAGTATAAACGTAAACTCAGGTTTTATCTACAGGCTACGTTACTTTCGGTGTAGAGGGTTATAACCAAATCAACGTTTGCCAACGAGGGGTTGGGGGGGGGGGGACATTTCCCAAAAATGGTAACGTAGTTTAAGGATGATCCCTTATTAGATTTGAGATCTCCTACCAAAAGTTCAAGCATCGAAATTTTTCGTATTGGAACTACGGGAGGAGGTGTTGTCACACGTATGAATATGAATTAAATGCTCATAAATTAATCTCAAGATCAAATATTTTCCCCCTCTTTATTTACATTCTTTCCGCCGAAAAATATCTTTCTACTGAAATAATATTTAAGTACATGACAAAGTCGAAGGCCTAAATTCGAAACCTATATTTAGTTTACACTCTGTATAATCGAGTGCACTCCCTCCTTGCTCGGGTTATCCTTGGTTGCACACTTTGGACCCGAACCGCTTGCAGGCGGTCTTATCGCTCCTCGCAATCGTGCGTATGCGCGCACACCGCGTTTCCGTTCTTACCTGAATTTTCGCTCCTCTTTCGCACTTGAGCTGGTACCTACAACCGTATATCCTTCGTAAGGTCGAAGGAGCCTTGGAACCAAGCGTGCGCGACATTATGCAATATTTCATCGAACATGTTTCTCGGCAAAAGATATGGGAAAAATTTCGTCGAATAAGTACGTAGCTTCTCTAGAGAAAGATGTAAAGTATCTGTGCATTTGTCTGTCGCTGCATGCGTGCCTGTATGACTAACGTGCATACATCAGAGACCTTTGATACTGAGAAAGGTCCACAGCTGGGTAGTGATTAGATTAAATTAGTGTAAATGCATACGCTTAGAAGAATCGCTAGGTGTGTGCAAATAGACACGTGTTTGTCAATTTCCATTGTATTTTATTTCAGAGTCCCAAAGGCCAGCTAGTAAGAGAAGAAAGCGGAAAGGTAGCACATCAGGTCCCGGAAACAACGCACCTCCAGCGCCAAGTAATAAAAAAAGATCACCTGGTCCGAACTTTTCCCTTGCCTCCCAGGTTAGTAGAGTTCAATATTTGATCACTTATTATTTGCCCTAAACTTCGGAACGCTTTACTTGTGTCGAGGGGGGAAAACATTCTCTTAATCCGCTGGACCGCTTGGTTATCCGAATTGGGGGTAAAAGCTAACACGGGGTTCGCACCCAGTCCCTTGACCCTGCCTTCGGGGGGCCTTTTGTTTGGGTCGAGTCGAGCGTTGGCGGTACAGTCTTCTCCAACAAGACCCAAGGTTTGTACTGCAGCCCTCTGTAGTAGCCATCATCGCGATACATTAGGAAGAGACAAAAATACGCTAAGAATAGGAAATTTTTAAATAGATAATTAAAACCTAATCTGAAAAGTATTTTATTCTTTGAGTATCAGAAAACTATTCTTAAAAATGTTATGTAGGCTAAGTATATAGATCAACGGACAGCGGCCAATAACAGAAACAAATATTCGAAATGGAGCTAAGTGATTTGTCCAGACTCTGTTAGTCTAGACGCCGCTATAAACTAGTCGCCGGTAATACTTCTGTATGCTCTAATAGGTCCCCGAGATAAATAAGGTTCAAAACGTCAAAATAAGTCCCCTGAACATGAAGATCTTGGTTATGTTTTCAAAATCCTCGTCCGTTTTTGTTAAAACAATTTTTTTTAAAGATGAATTTTTAACAGAAAAAAATTATTTACAATAAAAAATGAATTTTTAACACAAAAAAAATATTTTTCAGTTAAAAATAGTTAAACTCTCAACAGGAAAAAGGAAGTTTTAACAGCAAAATTAATTGTTCAATCTTCAACCACTTGTGATGAATTTTCCACCAAACTGTTAAATTTTGAATAAAAAAGATTACTTTTCAACAATAAATGAAATAGCTTTCATTTAAACCGAAAAAAAGAAAGAAAAAGTAAAATAATTTTAAATTGTTAGCACAAATCCAGACGGGGTCCCATAATAAGTAGTCCTGTATTGTATTGCAATTATGGGTATTACAGAGGATTCACAGTGCAAACCTTGCATCTTGTTAAAGACACTACTTTTACCCCCAATTGGTAATCCACGGTAATGCCGTAACGCACTTGTGCCTGTATTAGTCCAGCTGAAAGTCAGATTACTCCGCTTGTAATCCAGACAGCTCGCAGTAGTCCGTTGTAATCAAGAGTAATCCCCTTGTAATCCATATCTTTTTAACTATCTGGTCGAATAATTTATTTCTTTGATCGAAAATTTAACTATATTGTTGAAAGTGGTTTTTTTTTTTAAATTGGAAATTCAGATATTCCAGTTGAAGATTCCTTATTTTAGTTAAAAATCCATTCCTTAATAATAAATTTGACTACAGTCAAACCTGGATTTAGTGTTCCTGGATTTAATGTTTCCGAGAATTGACGCTGCGCGGTGGGGATTGGTAAGAGGCGCTCGGGGAGGATTTGCGGTGCTCACTCAAGCGTCACAAATCAGAGAGAGAAACAAGAAAGATAAGTAAAAGAAGAAACACAACATAATTCCGAGATTCTGGATTTAATGTCACGATCAGTCCCAAAATTTACATTGAATCCAGGTTTGAGTGTATTCATTTTTTTGGTTGAAGATTCTTGATTTTAGTTGAAAATAATTTGGTTGAAAATGTAACCATTTTATTGAAAATTCGGTACTATTGGTTGAAAATTAACTTTTTTAACAAAAATTTAACTTATACATTTCGGATTTCGTAATTTTATCTTTTTCAGTTGAAAATTCAACCAGTGGATTGTAAAATCATTCATTTCAAACTGCTTGTTAAACATTCATTTTTTAATTTTTTAAGTTTAGTTGATCATTCCTCTTTTTGGTTGTAAATTTACTTTTTAAATATACATTTAACTATGAAGGTTCTTCATTTTAATTAAAAATTCATCTTCTTCATTAAAAACTGGAGTATTTTGCTGAGTACTGGATATTTTTGTAAAAAATATATTTCTTTTACATTAAAAATGTAAGAGCTTTATTTTGGTAAAAAATTTGATATTTTTTAGTTAAGCATTTATCTGTTTGGATCAAAATTTATCGTTTTAGTTGAAAATTCAAATGTTTGTTTAAAAATTCATGAATTATTTTTAACTTCGTCTTTTTTTATAGAAAATTAATCTTCTCAGCTGAAAATTTATATTTTTGGTCAAAAATTCAATTGTTTGGTAAAAAATTAATCTACTTTGTAGAAAACTAATCTTAGAAAATTTGTCAATTTTGTGGATAAGTATCCTTTTGGTTTAAAAAGGAAAAAGGTTTTGTTGAAAATTCGCCTTTTTGCCTAAATGCCAACTGTTTTTTTTAACATTTTAAATAAAAAATTGTTAGAATTCATCTTTTTTGGTTAAAAATAATCGGCTTTGTAGAAAAGTCAAGTTTCTGTTTAAAGGTTTTTAAGTTTAGTTGACAATTCATTGCTTTGTTTGACAATTGAACTATTTTATTAAAGTGTCATTATTTTTTTGTTCAATTTGGAAGATTCGACTATTTCGTTGAAACAATATCTTTTTTAGTTGAAAATTTATGTATTTTGTTGAACATTCCTTTTTTTAAAAAGAAAATTAATGTTCTTAGTTTAAAAAATTCACTATTTTCTTGGAAGTTTAAAAGTTTAAAAAAAAGTAATCCATTTTAGTTAATATATAGTTTATCCAGAGTAATCCAGCATAATTTGATGTAATCCGTAGTAAGTTTAGGTCATCCAGAGTAATAAAATTGGTTCATGTTTATAAATATGTGATTGTTCATATAAAATTAGTAATTGTAAATCAAATATTCAAAAATAAACTTTGATAGTTCCAATTTTTATTGTTCTATTTGAAAAGTTTAATTTACTAGTGAAATTGTTGAATTTGTTTGTATAATAAATATTAAATAAATTTTTAAAAATCCACTATTTTGTTGAAACTTAAACAATTAAAAAAAAGTAATCCATTTTAGTTACAAATTCGCGTAAGTCTTGTTTATGCGGAGTAATCCAGCATAAATTTATGTAATCCAGGGTAATATTAGGTCATTCAGGTTAATTCTATATGCAGGAGTAATCAAGGGTAATCCGCGTAATCCACCCGCTGGACCGAATCTTTAGGAGTGCCCCCCCCCCCCCCGACTAGTATGATTTAGAACTGAAATTAAGACAGCTAAAAGGTCGAAAGTTCATTTTAATTGATGGATTTTTCTCTATAATCTTGGAGCAGGATGTGATGGTAGTGGGCGAACCGTCTCTGATGGGCGGTGAATTTGGCGATGAGGACGAACGACTAATCACAAGGCTGGAGAACACACAATACGATGCTGCGAATAGTCTGGATCCTCATAGTCATGACAATTCGGGTGGACCACCTCCGCATCCGCACCAATTCCATTCGGAACCTACACCTGGCAATTCCTGGCCACCGGACCGTGGTCCGGGACCTCCACAAGGAGGACCTGGTAGTCAGGTAATTTTATTTTATTTTTGATTTAATCATTTTTTTGCGCTACTATTCTCTAAAATTGAGGGTCCGGATCAAGTAACCGGTCATTTGATCTAGATCCAAAATTCGATATCTTCATGTTTTAAAAACTTTTCCCGGAGTCTACGTCTAAATCGAGCACTCAGGCATTAGCCGTCTAAACTAACCACAACAAGATTCGTCGTCTATACTAACCACCCTGCTTTTTTAAATTGGTTCCTTGTTTTAGTGCTCATGCGTGGTAAAAAGCAGATAAGTTTAGAAATTAGAGGTTGTCTACCCTACCTGGAAAACCTGGAATAGTCAGGGAATCAGTGATGCTAACGGATCGCATCTATTTCAACTGCGTATGTGTCGAAGAGCGCGGGTCTATTTAAAATTACAATGTATAGACTCGTAATGTTACATTAATTATACATTATTTAAAAAAATTAGCTTTTTCTTAGATTGAATTAAATTAATTTTTGTAAAGTGAAAATTTGTTTTAAATGTTTATCTGTATTATTATTGATAGTATTGATTGATTTCAAATAGACCCGCGCTTTTCGGTATATGCGCAGTTAAAAAAGTCGCGATTATATACACTCAACTTCCAGTTAAGTCAAAGCCTTTGAAATGAAAACAGTTCGTTTATGTACAATTCCCTTTATCCCCACCAATGTCTATTGGGGCGGAGAAGATAAAGTAAGGCTCTTTATACATGTGCTGCTGACTGAGCTTTGACTTAACTGCAAGCTGACTGCACCTGGAAAAACCTGAAAGTGTCAGGGCAGTTTTTTTAAGTCAGGGAATTTTTTCGAGAGCGTGCTTGATTTGGTTTGTAATTGCAATATTAAACTGAATAAAAATGATTCATTTGTAAAACTAGCTTAATATTACTGTGTTAAAATATTTTGTTCAAAATTCGTTTTCTTTTGTTTGAAATCAATTTTTTACACAGAAAATTGTAATATTCAGTTTTTGGTACAAAATTTATTGATTTTGTGTGAAAATTCAAGTATCTAGTTGAACATTCATGTATTTTGTTCAAATTTCGTTCATTTTCGTTAAATTCCATTAGTTGTTATTAAAAATTTCAATGTTTTTTGGTTCAAATATCAACTAATACATTTTCTGTTCTGAATTACTGTTTTTAAATGAAGATTTAATTACTTGGTTGGCAGTTACTCCTTTCTTAAAAATAATTTTTTTTAAATCTCGTTATTTTAATTAAAAATTCATCTGCTTGGTTGAAAAATTAGCTGTATAATTGGAAATTCGTTTTTTTCGTTTGCTGAAAATGAATTTTTTCACTGAAAATATAACTATTGCGGATGAAACTTTAACTATTTTGTTGAAATTTGTTTTTAAATTAATTTTTTAATGAAAATATAATTATTTATTATTTATTTGAAAAAATATTTTTTATTCGCTGGATATTTTATGTTTTTGGTAGAAATTAACCTGGATTGAGAATTGACCTTTATGTCGGAAACTTGAAGATTCTAGTTGAACACTCATTTTTCAATTATCATATCATTAAGTTTATAATGCGTAATTAGAAAATGTTTAAAACTACAAATGTACTATTTTCGATTTTAATTTTAAGCGTACATTTTTCATTTAAAGAATTTTAAAAGCAGCGTGAAAATTTAAAGCCTAAAAATTAGGAGAGTTTGAATAATGATCTTAAAAATTGGAACAAATGCTAAGGCCTAATTGAAACTTTTCAACTATTTTCCATTTTAAAGTAACTTCAAAATAATATAGTCACAATTAAAGGCTTTTATTAAATTTGAAACATTATTTTAGCCTAAAATTTGAAATTTTTTTGATTAAAAAAATAACAATTTTTATTGTTGTATTTGATAAACTTAATTTACAAGTAAAATTCTTAAATTTTGATATATAATAAATATTGAACACCTATAATTCCTATAAAAAAATCGAGTAACTTAAAGAGATATTTAGAAGGTCTGAAAAGATTTAGAATTAATGAAAGAATTGAAATAATTTCAATTAATTTAAACAAAGTGTCTACGTACACCGACAAAATCTGGCTATTCGTACCAAAATTTTGGTGCAAATCCGCTACCGCCTAATTTAAAACAAAATATAGATTTTTCTACTTTTCGAACGAAAATTTAGAACCTTTTTAAGAATTATGAAAGGCTTTCAGTTTGAAAGAAGTTCAGAAATCCTGAGAAAGTTTCAAAAATAATATAAAATTTGAATGAATGTAGAACAAAATGTAGATATTTCAAGATCTGGAAATAAAATTTTGAAGCCTATTAATGGTTTTTAAACTATTTAAGAAGTAATATTTCTAGCCTAAAATTGCATAACATGAGTTGCATCTCAGTTTTTATCACTTAAAATTCAATTAGAGTTCGAATTTTTTCATTTCATTGATCGTGAAAAATGTTTGCGCAGCGGGGAAAAAACGGGAATTTCTTTTTATGTGATTAAAAAGGTCACTCTGAATTTTCCATATGAGTAAAAACATTATTTTCACTCTTCACTACTTTTTTCAGGTTTAAAAGAAGGTTAGGGTCCTCGGTTTATGTAAGAATTCGCTGAAAACTGAAAAAATTTTGTTAATTTTTAATTTTTCATATTTTTCTCCTTGTTAATCATATGGAAAAACTTTAAGGGTGTGGAACGAGATCAACCAGAGTGATTATTTCAGACGTTTACTGATTTTTTTTCTTCTTGTATAGTGTATATGTTCATTCATTATAGATGTAGAAAAAGGATTGCCCTGAGTTTACCAAAACAATATTTTCTCTTGATATTTCAGAACACTAGTTTTTCTCCTATTTAGGGATCATCCATAAACTACGTTACTAATTTTGGAAAATTGTTGACATCCCCCCCCCCCTGACAGTAACGTAGCCTTTAGGTAAAGCCTGAGTTTCCGTTTATGCTGATTTTTTTGGTGTTTACAGTGAGTCAAGATGCCAATATGCCTATATTGTCACTCTACGTGACCGTTTGGTATATTATAAACTTTGGTAATAAATCAACAATTAAAATAAAAAAGTGATTTTCAGATCAAGTGTTGAAATGTGACTAATTAATAAAAAGTAATTTTAAATCATAAAAAACAACTCATTTTCTACCAAATATTTGATTTTTTTACTAAAATAAATATTGAACTTTACAGACAAAAAATGACGATTATTCTACACAAAGCATTCGAATTATCAAATAAAAAAAATGACATTTTGATAAAAAAGTTAATTTAATAACAAAAAAGATAAATTTCCAACAAAATACAAGAGCTTTTAATAAAATAGTTAAATTTTAACAAAAAGTTGAATTCTTACTTGAAAAATAACCATTTTCGGCCAAAAATGGGATAGGTAAATTTTCAAACACCATATTAATTATTCAACAAAACAAGAAACTTTAAACAGGCAGTTTGATTTCTAAGCAAAGAGATGAATTTTCAAACAAAAAGATTAATTTTCCGACAAAACAAAAAACGAATTTTTAAGAAATTTTAAGAATTCTCAACCAAAGTTGAATTTTTAGCTAAAAAAACACGAATTCTGAAGCAAAAACTAAAAAAGAACCATTTTCGACCAAAAATGGGATAGATACATTTTCAATTACCAAAGTAATTTTTCAACAACAAACAAATACATTTTCAACAAAACAGTTCAAGTTTCACCCGGAGATGAATTTTTATCAAAAATTTTAAGTCATCAACCAAAAATGGCATTTTTCACATAGTAGGTCAACTTTAAAACCTAAAAAAGTAACTTTATAACAAAACAAAAAACGAATTTTTAAGAGTTTTATCCAAACAGTTGAATCTTCAACTAAAAAAGAAGTGAAACTTTAAGCCAAAAAATTATTTTACCATCAAAAATGACAAGTTTTCAATAAAATTCAAGAATTCTCAAGCAAAAAGTTGAATTTTCAACTAAAAAAGAAGAATTTTAAAACTAAAAGATTAATATACTACCAAAAACATTCATAATCTGGAAGCGTACTAAAAACGTTACCATATGTACGTTTAGAGCAAAAATTTATCTTAAATTCTAAAATACACTAAAAAGTGGAAAGGTAGTTTATGGACGATTCCTTACGTATAGGAGGTGTTTTCTCTAACGAAGTTTAAAGCGCAGAGTTGACTAACGTGTTGAAATAATAATTTTTAGGGAGTCCAGGGATCACAAGGTGGACAAGGAGCCGGCATACAGGGATCACAGGACGCGAGTCAGCAGCAGCAAGACAAGAAGAGCCCCGCGGTGAGCCAGTGAGGCCAGGAGTCCCCGCGCCCCCCCACCAGGGGGCGTCGGGGGCGCAGGCCCAAAAATATGGCTCCCTAGCGGGGCGAGAATCCTAGCCTACCCACCTCCTACCTGGCCACCTCTTCTTCCTCGGCTGCTCGGTTCTCGCAGATCGGTGTCCTACCTCTGACTTGTCAACCCTCACTGTCTGGTCTTCGTCCGGAGCAGCACCTACAAATGGGTCACGTGTCCTCCATGGGAATGGAATCCCTGGAGCTTTTGGCGGCCCATCATCAGGCTCAGCAACAGCAGCAGCGACAGTTGTTGGCCGAGCACTCGGGACCAGGCGCGATGCTGTCAACGACTGCTCAGCCTACTGGTGGAGGTTCGACGCAGCCGATTCAGCAGGGACACCAGAGTCAAACTCAAGGCCAGGATCCACTCCAGAGTATGGTACAGCAACTTGTCTGCTTGACGCAGCTGCAACAGCTCCAGTATTTTCTCTCTCAAAGTGGTCACATCTGATTCTGATTATTATTATTATTATATTAATTAATTAATCAATCAATCAGATCTACAAGACAGGAGTTGGGAGTGTTTAGCAACTTTTTTGTTATCCATTCTGCAGGATAATAATAAACTTGGCAACAAGGCTGAAAATCAAGAAGGTAATAATGTGCTTGATCCACTTGAACTTGCTCCATCCGTGAAAAGAAGCGGCGTGACGCGAAAGTGAGATCTGGCGTGTGATAAATCGATTGTAGAGAAGAAAACAAGTATAAATTAATAATCTGAACGTGTGACTCTGCACTGTGAAACGCTAAGGAAGATTGTAAACCACGCGCGACAGGGACGATCGAACACTCTGCCGTGGATCTGTGAATGAATCTCTATCCGTCAACAGTATTGATATAATTAATAGAGTAAATGAATATAATACCATAAGACGTTTAGCGTAAGTACGTACTGTGCAAGCGTGTGCGAGAGAAAAGAAGAGATGCGGTGAGATATGTGAGAGTGGACGAACGAGATGAAAAACAAGACTACTACTCAGTAATGTGTGCTCGATTTCAAGATTTTCAAGTGCGGAGCCTGATTTTAAGCCAACGCACAGGCCCCTCCGCCCACCGGGACTCTCCGTCGAATTTTAATCTTTGTTTTTTAATATTTAATGAAGCACGAGAGTGAGAGAGTGTCCTTGAACGTGAGTCTACATTACAATCGTAATTTTACCACAAGTACGCACGAGAGTACAGTTTTCTCGAATGCATGAGTGGCAGAAGCTGCATTCGCTTTGCGACTTTTCCTCTTTTTTTCTTTTTCGTTTTTTGTTTTCTTTCATGCAATCATGGATTTATAAGAAAATATTTTATTTATCATGAATTTAAATTGATCACTATTGTTGTAATCATTGTTTTCTTTGAGCAGTGCCCTTGAAGCTCGCGGGCCGACATGCGTCTAAAAATGAACTTTACCTATTTTTACCTATGCAGTGTATTTTGGAAGCACTAGCTTTGACTATGAAAGAAATTCCATTTGCGAATAGTACAATATTTTTTGAGTAGGGTGACTTAATGCAAGACAAAAATTATGTTTCTTTGCTGAATATTATACACTAGTATCTAATTAATAATGGATTAAATGCTAATAATCTCAAGATCCAAACTTTTTTCCTCTTTCTTTTGCACCGAAAAATATCATTCTACTGCAACAATATTTTATTTTACTTTCTTGTCACGTATTTTAGACAAAGGTACCTACTCGCAAATTTTAATCACAGAATGAAATTAAATCAATTATCTATTGCTTTTTGTAAAAATTGATATTTGTAAAGATAATCGAAAAATAAGAACCCTTTTTATTTTCTTAAACTTTTAATTATTTTTATATGTATTTATATAAATTAAAAATTGGCATACGGAAGGTTAAGCCTAGCTTAAGTAACTCTTTGATTTGTAAAATGAATTTTATGTCTTCTAGATATTGTATTTTTTTGATAAAAATTCGTTTTGAATTTGAAGGCCACTTTCCGCTTCGTGTCACTCTTTTACAAACGATGTGAGTTAACCTGAAAGCTCGTAGGAAATTATCAAGTCGCGCGTTTTGCCGCGTATGTACAAAATCTCTACACACTCATTTAAACAAGCAAACACACACAAAACAAATATTTGACTGACTTCTTCAGAAAAAGGAACGGTAAATGAAAATATAGATATCAGACTTGTTATTTAAATGAACATTTTCTCTCATCGCCGTTATAGACGCTTTTCTTGTGTTTAACGTCAATCGAGTTTCCCGATTTTATGATTCAAGTCAGGAGTCGATTTTTTACAACTTTGAACTTGCCAATCAGGCGAATTCAGAGAACTTGACTCTTGGCTGTAATACTCTGCAATTTTTTGTTTTAATTTACAATTGTAGCACTTTTCTAAATATTATAGATAAGAGGATTGGAAAAAGTTTATTTTTAATAGTGTAGGAAGTTTAGTTTTTAGTATAATCTATTGGATGTTTCTTTTGTTTTTAATCTTTTGATTTTGAAACATGGTTGAGGTTTGTACAGGAAAAGTGTCTTCTAATAATATGTATAAAGAAGGATATACATGGAAGCCAATGTAGTTTATAATACACAAAGACTACAAAGAAACATATATACATATACATAACAAACTTGTGAGAGCGTATTGTGTTCACACGAGGCGGTTCTCACAGAAGTACACGTACATTAATCAAGCATTAGTTCAGTAAGCCACGCGTGAAGCCAGTACAGTCCCACAGCGCGAGTGTGTACGAATTACGAAAGAAAGAATTTCGAAGAATGTTTTATGCGTGAATCAGCGTGTCTGCATATGTGTGAGAAAAATCGAAAGAACGACTTTGACACAAGTATGCAGTGGGGTTTTAGGATAAATGATGATTTATTGACAAATGTTGTATATTATTACGAATTATAATGACAACTATTATAATTAACTAATATACCCTAATAATGTGAATTGAATTTAAACGACAAAAATACATGAATGATAAGTAATAGGAAATTTTTAATTGTTAGCAAAGCACACGAAGTCGCCGTTAAGACAGACTCAGTCGAAATCGCCTAGCCAACCGATCCGCTCAAAAGGTTTAATATCGATGGAAGGAGGAGCACGGGAAAAAGATAGCGAAACAAAAATATTAAGCGTAACAATAAAAAGTGCATTATCAACGTCGAAATGACTCGTGCGCCTTTGCACACTAGAGTTGTTAAAATTGGAACTGCGTAATGGTTCATAAATTATTGTAAATCGTGAGCAACCGTTTCGTGCGCTGTCATCTATTGTAAATAAATGAGTATAAATTATTGTTGGAGTGTCTTTTCTTTATTTTATTCGCTCATCCGTTTCGAATCTCGGCCCTCCCTTTGCGAAGCACACGAGGAATGATAAAATCGTTGAATATGCACTTTTATATCACGATACCTCTATGTTAAAAGTAAGTCTCAGAGGGTACGTCTAAAGCGACCACAGTGGGGGAAAAAAAAACTTTTTCGTTGAAAATAACGCACAACCGACAGATATTGATCGATTTGGAAAACGAAAACTTGAAAAAAAGTGGCCACTTTTTCTATTTGAGGTTCCCGGTACTCGTCAGTAACCGGTCATTTCTTGAAATTGCCTATCTTTCGTAGAGGAACATTAGTTAAAAATTTTCTAATATTATATGAGAAACAAATTAAAATTTTAGACAATTTTTTTTTGAACAACATTTTTCTACGATTTTTCATAATTTTACGTTTTTGATGCCAGTCCTTTCAGTTGGGAACTTAATGACAATGGAAGCAACATTCATAATAAGTTGATACATTTTGTTTTTTTTACAGCAACTTTTTTAATTAGATACTTTATGATAATTTCAGCAAAATTTTTTATTTTTTAATCAATTTTATGATTTTTTAAAACAAATTTATTTTAAAACTGCATTATTTAGGCATCAGTCGATAGAAAAATTGTTTTTTTTTTCTTTCGATGTCAGTCTTTTTTAATTAACTAAGTATGAGTGTTAATAAAATGATCATTAATTTTCCCATTAAAAAGTCTGACATAGAAAAAAAAAACAATTTTTACGTCGGCAGATTCCCGAATAATACATTTATTTATTAAATTTGTTAAAAAAAAGTTCCTAATTAAAAACACTGACATCGAAAAGACCGAATTTTTCCGCCCAAAGAAGCCTAAATAAAGCATTTGTTTATTGAACGTGTTTGAAAAATCATAAAATTTATCAGCTAATTATGAATGTTAATGGAATTATTATGAAGATTACAATTAAAAAGTCTGACATGTATGAATTTTCCTAAAATTATCATTAAGTTCGCAATTTAAAAAACTGACATCCAAAAAGGGGAATTATTCTGTCAAGAAATGCTTAATTGATGCATTTGTTTTAAACAATCATAAAATTTCTAAAAAAATTATGGATTTTGCTAAAATTATCATGAAGTTCCTAATTAAAAAGTTTGACATTCAAAATTGTGAAATTTTCTGTAAAGAAATGCCTGATTGATGCATTTGTTTATATAATTTGTTTATGATATTAACAATAATAACCTCAAGAAGAAATTGCTTCGTCATTATATTGTTTTTATCCTAATTTCTTCCAATATAACTTTTAAAAACGTAAACTTATGGAAAATCATAGAAAACATTCTTACAAAAAATAATTTGTTTATCAAAAATTTGATTTGGCTATTATACAATAGTGGCACATCTTTAATTATTAATGATACTCTCTGAAATTGAGGAGATTTCAACCATTTTCCTTGTTATTGACAAGCACCAGGAACGTCAAATAGAAAAAATATTATTTTTTCGTCATATTTGTTTATTTATAAAAAAAATTGAAAGCCTAGTTAGCTTTTTTTTTTGTCCAAATCAGTCAAGCGTTGATCGCCCAGCGCTATACGTTTTAAGGGAATTTATTTCTTGAAGCTTTTTAATTCAAACTGTTTCTATTTTATTTAAAAAAATTAAAAAAGTGCAATTTGAATGCGTCTGGCCAAAGGCATTAAATTTTCACTTTTAAAATTTCAAAATAAAATAGAAATAGTTTTACTAAAAAATAGCGTCTCGGGTTTATGCGTAAGCCAGAGAAAGTTAAAATGACACATCCTGTTAGGTTGACTTTGCTAGTCGTATTGAAATTTCAATTTTTTAATTTAAAAAAAATAGAAACAGTTTTACTAAAAAAGAAAAGCTTCGAGAGAAAAAAGTGAATAATTTTTAGAGTGTGTATGCAAAGAAATCAGACCTAAATATTCGACCGGATGGTCCTGATATCTGACCCAGCAAAACTAGATTCAAATAAAAGCCCTTAAATTAGCCCTTTATTATACACATACGTGGCGTTTAGAATTTATTTATTTAAATTTAGTTAAAATTATTTTGAAATCACTTGAATTTCTTTGCATTTTTTACACAGAGTCGAATTGGAAATCTGTAAATATGAATTTCCCGTATTCCCTAAATTCTATGAATTCCCTGAATCCCTTGAATTTTCTGAATTCTTGTAAATTAAATCAATTCTGCCGAATTCCCTGGAATTCAGGGGCCAACTCAAAAACGAGAGATGTTCTTTTAATTTGGAGGTATCGATCTTATGTCATGCTACGGTTGGATAAACTGCACTTGTTCTCGAATTGGATACCTACTAAAACGAATTAGTTTCAAGTTTTTTTTTGTCAGTTTCGGTGAGAAAGAAATACTAGCAATTAAAGATAATATAAAAACGAAAACAATTGTCAATTACCACTGAAAACCATATTGCAAGGAGAGTACTAAAAGTACTGCTGTAAAAAATAATCAAATCGAGATAATTTGGTACTTCCATCTTATATTTCATTCATTTGTGCTTTCATTTAATTTAATAGAAACGAGAGCCAGTGCATGTTTTTAGTACAATAGTAAACTTAATAAAGGGCATGTTTTTAGTACAATAGTAAACTTAATAAAGGGTTCAAGGGGTTGGTGCAATTGAGATTTAGTGGTATTGGGATTTGCCGTAAATTCCGGTAAAATAATTTTCAGTTTGAAAGCCTCCATTTTACATGGACTTACTTAAAATAAAGGTGCTTTCACCCAAAAAAACTAATTTTCTGTAATTTTTTGTCACTTATTCCAACACCCTTAAGATGTGTTTTTTCTGTATTCTTTATGATAATTTTCGCCACCAATCCCTAATGCATTTTAGATTTAAACTTTAAAAGATGAAGTGGCACGAAGCTTATTTTAGACTGATAATTTCAGGGATTTCGCCACGTATAGAAGCAGCGCTGCTTATTTAGGAATTAATTTTCCGGTTTGCAAAATACAATTATTCAAGAAAAGAGTGGGCAAGTCATCTCTCGGCTCAGGGATAAGAAGTTGGGATATTAGAATTTCTAATAATTGATACTTCCGGTCTTCCGGATAGGTAGAGTGCATTTAGACATTTATCAAGACGAATAAAATTAATCCCAGCACGACTTTCGGTTTATTGATCTACTTTATGGGCTTAGACTAGATACTCTTTTTATAGGGATTATTTAATTAAAATTAATTACGGCAAAAGACAAATCCTGCTCTGCAAAGCACAATTTTTAAACTAATAAGAAAATGGAAAATTTGAGAATCCAGCATCTGCAAGATAATATGAATATTAAGGTGGGTCGAAATAAAAATGAAGGCCACAAAAAAGTTAAAATATGTTAATTTTTGGAAAAAATGACTGAGAATTTTTAATTTTTGTTAACAAAAAACAATACATATAAAATTATAAATTTAATAACAATTTTTGTGGAACTTAGAATTGTTTTAAAATGCACGAAAGCACTTTATTAGGGGAAAAATGGAAAGTTTAATAGCTGAAATTCTAAATTTTATGTTATTTTTCACTAACAAAAATTCTACTCACATATAAAAATTCGCTATAATTTTTCGGCCCATAGATCTGTCAAAAAATAGGTAGAAAATGTAAACTTGGAGACCGGTACGCGTAAGTCAAACATTAATCGATTACCAAATTTTCTTTTGTTCCCGATTTGTCTTCCCCAAAAAGGCAAGTTCTCCGCACTACTTCTTTTCTAGTATAGAAAAAAACAGATTTTTCGACCCCCCCTGATGCATATGAAATTGAAGGCTGATTGATGAAAGTTTCTTTTTTGGCCTCTGTTTCTAAAATCAGTAATAAAACTCATATCAATTGCATCGACAACAAGGCTAATATTTCACAACCTTACAGATATAACGATGAAGAAAACCAATTTCTAAAATTGTAAAGTATCGTCCAAAGAATTCGTTTCGAATAGAAATATTTAATTGTCTGTATTTTTGTACGAATTATTAATTGATTTAGAAGGTTTCTCAGCAATGAATTGTAAAAAGTCTTTTCTTGTGTATAAAAGTATAATATTATCGTGTACAGTTTCCCGTTGTGGCTACATTCGGTATTGTTAGCTTTATTTATTACGCAGTTAAAGTTATCATCTCAATTTTAGTTTTGTTCAACGCCAGCAAACGTCTGTCAAATTCAGTCTTGTTACGGTGTCGGTTCGACTGTACTGGACCAGTCTCGAGCGACGAATGTGCACGGATAGTGTATAAAATAATAGCGAATTAGGGTGCGACTATTGCGTGCAAGGATATAACATTTACCCTACATATGGACATGGGCCGACTCGGTATATTATATTAATATACATTCAAAGTTGGCTCATTGCCATGACCAATAAATTAATAAGGAAATTGTCATCTAATTACATTTTTACGCACTCCCAAAAATTTTTATCCTTGTCATTTGTATCATAGCGGCATGTGTTTAAAAGTCCACCATTATATGTATGTAATCAAAATTGTAACTGAGAAAACGTTAATAAAAAAAGCGATATTCCGAATGTTCTCTCCGATTTTTATTTATCATCCTCGATATTCTGATAGACTTGCTAGTGAGTCGCTTTTTTCGTCTGTAGATTACTTTCTGTAAATTTAGCTATTTTTTTCAAACTTTAGTTAAATTAAAATTTTTTAATACATCAATAATTTATTATATCTAACAAAAATTGGTGATTGGTTGCATACTGTGTAAATATATGACTTTAACTGGCTATTTTGAGTTTGTTCCTTTGAATTTTCGAGAATTTAGTACAATTAGGCATTTCAGGTTTTGTGGGCGATATCCAAAATCTCTGTACGCCGGGGGCCAAATAATAATGGACTAAACAATAAATACTATGCATTTGTATTTAATAATAAAATATAATAAATATAATAATAAAATTCTTTCTTTTATTTCTTTCCTTTTATTTTACTGAATCATCGTGAAAGCATTAAATTTAGTATTTGGATATTATGTTTTATTTTTGAAAATTTGTTTAATTAAATAGTAAAATCGATAATTTTGTTTATATCAAACTTTACTATTAAAGTGAATAGCTTTAGAAAAAAAGGAATAATATGCAAATGCACTGAACTTAAATAATTCTTCCCTCGTTTATTATAAAAATTACATTTTGTCCCAATGCAACTGGTATTATTGCCAAATAAGTTTTTTGATTGGATGAAAAAATTTACTTATGAATGTTTCTAAACATTATTGATAAAAGAGAAAATTTTAGTTGAACATGTTTTTCAATATTCTGAAGTGATTCCGTTATCAACATTCTGTTACCACAATAGTTTGTATAGTTTTTCGAACTTCTAAAGAGACGAGAAAAATGAAACTATGGGCACAGGTTAACAATTTTTTTAAAAAGATTTATCGAGAATGAGTGTGGCAGATTTGAAGATTTGATATTAGCAGAAATTAAAAAAAAGGGTAGGACAACTTTGAGTTACTTCAAGAGATATTCCAAACTTTTCAGAATTCCGAATAAATTCAGAAACAATTTAACATTTAAGAAGATATCATAACTTTTTTAAACAAATGTAGATTTTGGAAAATTTGAAAATTAAATTTCGAAAGTTTTTAAGGATTGCGGAATTTTTGAAGATAATAACTTTTTTTTTGATATTCTAGGAAAACTTCAAGTTGATTTTAGAACGTTTCATATTATTTCCCTAATTTTCCAACAAGAATTTAGAAGATGCTGAATCATAATTTATTAAATTTGCATGATTACAAAATCATAGAAACAACTCGAATAACTTTAAGAAATACTTAGAAGCTTTGAAAAAATTCAAAAATAATTTTAAACTTAAAAAGATTTCAACCAATTAAAAACTAAACGTAGATTTTTAAAGATTTCGTACAAAAAATTAGAAGTTTTTAAAACGACGATATCAAAACCTTGCCAAAGATGTCTAAAATCGTCAAGAAAAAATCCGGAAATTTTTAAGGAAATTTGTTTTAAGTTGCAGATTTTTTTCAAAATTTTATCAAGATTTATTATCTCCCACCACGGTCCATGTACAATCTTGCCCGCGTCAGCAGCTGACCAATTAAAAAGAGGCCCAAAGAGGGGGAAGTCCTCTTTTTTTTTAATTGAGTATTTAAGCATGACGTCATGGGAATGCCTGTGATTTTTTAAGGAAAATATTCTAAAAGTAAAGTAAGACATAAATGTACGAATAGTAAATATTTTGAAGACCGCTGAGTGTTTCCGGTGGTTGCTCAATTCAATTACAGTAATATAATTTTCTGAATTAAAAATGGCTGATTCTATACTTATATTAAGAACGTAAACATATGAATTTTTAAGAATTAAAATTCATATTTATTACATATTAAAGAATAATAAATAAAAATTCTTAAACTCTGTCAATTTTCAAAGTTTTCAATTCTTAATCCTCGAAATTGAAGAAATTTATACAAATTAAAAAATTTTTGTTTTTCCTTTTTTTAATCCTTTATATTTCAAGATTTAAAATTTAAAGTTCTGAATTTTGAAAATTATTCTATTTTCGCCATTTATATTTTAAAGGTATGTAATTTTTAACGTTTTTTACAGTATAATATTAAAAATTTTAAATGATAATTCTTGATTTTTAATGCTTTGGGATACTTTATTTCATTTTAATTTAAATTCTGCAAAGGAAAATTATACAATCTTGAAGATTTAAATTCAAGAAATTTTGAAGATTTAAATTCAAGAAGTTTTTCAATTGTGAAATTCAAAACTTGCATCATTTAGAATTGTAAATATTCCAAATTAAATCTATAGTGTTGAAGAGGTAAAATTGAAAATTCTTGAATTTCAAAAATATATGTAGGATTGAAAATTATTTAATTTTCATTATTTATATTCTTAAGGTATGTCATTTTGAATATTTTCTTTTTTAAATTTAGAACTGAAAAGTCTTCAATTAATAATATTTCCAATAATTAAAGGCTCTTCCATATTTATTGTCAATACTAGAAAATATCAATACTAGATGTAATTTTGTATGATTTTTATAAATATTTTAATTTTGAACATTTAGATTAAATTAAAAAAGCCTTAGAAGGAATTATATTTATATAAAGAAATAACTATATATTGTGAAATATATGTACATTCAAATTTCGGAAGTACCTCCACACGCTGTCCTTGTTCAATCTTTCCAAAAAAATTTCTGGAATGTAAATTATTCATAAAATTAACCCTTCGTCGGACAACATCTATTTCATGCACACCGACGGACAACTAGGACGATATCGTCTTTGGGCATATTG
>JAAAKG020000001.1:1814255-1833532 GCA_010014905.2 Druon quercuslanigerum | reverse complement strand
ATAATTTTTATTTAATATTCATCGACTTTGCTTGAACTCGAGGTTGAAATTGACTTTTTTGACTTTAAATTACAATCATTTTTATTTCAATATTATTAATTTTTATTGAATATTTCGCTATTTGGCTGTATATTAACTTTAATATTAAAAATTAATAATTTCGGGTTAAAAATTCAACTGCTCTGTAGAAAATCAAGCAATTTAGTAGAAAATTAAACTATTTGGTTGAAAATTAATTTTTTATATTGAAACGTTATATTTTTGTAGAAAATTCGTCTTTTTTTTAGAAAATTAATCTTTTTGGCACAGAAAATTTATTTTTTTTTTTGCAGAAAATTTAACTATTTTGCTAAAAATAAATTTTTTTATAGAAAATTAAACTAATTTCTTGAAAATTGAACTATTTTTGTTTAAATTCGTTTCTTTAAATATTAATTTTTTGGTTAAGTATTTAACAATTTTAAGGATAATTCCTTTTTTCAAGTTCAAAATTAATTCTTTAATCTGAAAATTCAACAATTCCATATTTGGTGACAAATTCATCTTCTTTGCTGCATATTTAAATACATAATAAACGTTTTTCGATAAAAATTAAACTAGTTGGTTAAGATTAAACTACTTTGTTAATCTATCACTTTTTAAGATTCCTCTCTCGTTGAAAATTTAACTTCTTTTATAAAAATTAGTTTTTTTATAGGCTTGTACTTAATTTTTTTGTATACAAATTAAATTTTTCCATTTTTTATTAATTTTTAATTAATTATTTAGTTTTAAATTTAACTATTGGATTATTATTTGGTTAAAAGTTAAAACATTTAGTCAAAAATAAATTTTTTAACTATTTTGTTGCCAATTCGCACTTTTTTGTTGAACTCGATGTTGAATTTGACTTTTTCGATTTTAAATTAAAATAATTTTTATTTGAATATTAATAAATTTTATGTAATATTCATCTATTTTGCTTGAACTCGAAATCGAAATTGACTTTTTGGACTTTAAATTAAAATAATTTTTATTAAATATTTAACTATTTGGCTGTAAATTAATTTTAACATTAAAAATGAATAATTTTGGGTTAAAAATTCAACTGTTCTGTAGAAAATCAAGCAATTTAATAGAAAATTAAACTATTTGGTTAAAAATTAACTTTTTTATTGAAACGTTAAAATTTTATTTGAAAATTCAACTTTCATTAATCGTTTGAAAATTTAACTCTTTTTGTTTTGAAAAGATAGTTAAGTTTATCTGGTTTATAAAATCAACAATTGTGTTGAAAATGTATTTCTTTTGTAGAAAATTCATCTTTTTTATAGAAAGTTAATCATTTTGGCATAGAAAATTTATCTTTTTTGCAAAAGTTTAACTATTTTGCTAAAAATAAATTTTTTTATCGAAAATTAAACTTATTTGTTGAAAATTGAACTATTTTCGTTAAAATTCGTTTTTTAAAGATTCATCCTGTTGGTTAAGTATTTAACAATTTTAATGATTATTCCTTTTTTCAGGTTTAAAATTAATTTTTTAATCTAAAAATTTAACGATTCCATATTTTGTTATTTAAGTCTATCTGGTTTATAAAATCAACAAGTGTGTGGAAAATGTATTTATTTTGTAGAAAATTCATATTTTTTATAGAAAATTAATTTTTTGGCATAGAAAATTTATTTTTTGGCAGAAAGTTTAACTTTTATCCTAAAAATGCATTTTTTTTATCGAAAACTTAACTAATTTGTTAAAATTTGAACTATTTTCGTTAAAATTCGTTTTTTAAAGATTCATCTTGTTGGTTAAGTATTTAAAAATTTTAATGATAGATCCTTTTTTCAAGTTCAAAATTAATTTTTTAATCTAAAAATTTACCGATTCCATACTTTGTTATTTAAGTCTATCTGGTTTATGAAATCAACAATTGTGTTGAAAATGTATTTTTTTGTAGAACATTTGTCTTTTTGTAGAAAATTATTCTTTTTGGCACAGAAAGTTTATCTTTTTTGCAGAAAGTTGAACCATTTTGCTGAAAATGAATTTTTTTATCGAAAATTAAACTACTTATTTGTTGACAATTAAACTATTTTCGTTAAAATTCCTTTTTTTTAAAGATCCTTCTTGTTGGTGAAGTATTTAAACATTTTCATGATAATTCCTTTTTTCAAGTTCAAAATTAATTTTTTAATCTAAAAATTTAACGATTCTTCTTTCTTGTATATATAAGTGTATATGTATATTAAGATTCGCCTCTCGTTGAAAATTTAACTTCTTTTATAAAAATTAGTTTTTTTATAGACTTAAAATTAATTTTTTTGTCTACAAATTTGATTATTCCATTTTTAAATAAAAACATATTTTGTTCAGTTGAACATCTATCTACTGGATTGAAAATCCATCTAGCTTGATTCAAAATAAACTTTTTTGTGGAAAACTCATTTTGCCTAGTTTAAAAGTTACCAGTTTTCTATAACATTAGACAGTTTAGCTTTTGTTAAAACTTCGTTTTTCTAAAAATAATCTTCCTTAATAAAAATTCATCTATTTGGTTTAAAATTCGTGTATTGTGTTAAAACTACATTTTTCGGTAGAAAATTAATCTCGTTAGTTAGAAATTAGTCTTTAGGATTAAAAATTCAGCTATTTGGTAAAAAACTCAACTATTTGTTTTGAAGTAATATTTTATGGGTAAAAATTCAACTGTTTTATTCTAACTTTGTCTTTTTGGCTGAAAGAATTAATTATTAGATTAAAAGTTGAACTATCTGGTTGAAAATTTATCTGCTTTACTTGAAATTTATAATTTTTGATTGTTAATGCAAACCGTAGCGAAAGGCAGAAAATATTTTTTGGTTGAAAATTCAATAAATTTCAACTTGAAATCTTAGGAATTTAAATTGGTAACGTGTTATATGTACGACCCCTAAAGGATAATAAAATATTGAAATCGAATACCCGACCTTAATAAATAATTAATCTCTAATTGATTTCCTTCAGAAATCAGAATAATTCGATAAACTTTTCTTTTGTGCAATTAAAGTGTTTGGAGTCTAAGAATATTAATCGGGGCGAGATAATGGAAAAAGAAGGACGTACGCTTAAAAAGTGCTCTTTTCATGCCGGAATTTCCAGCCATTGCAAATAGCTTCTCTTTCTGGCCCTATTTTTCTTTTTCTCTCATCATCCTCCAATTCTCATCTCTTTCTTACTCGACCTCTCGGCAGTGTTATCCAATTATTCTAAGTTGTTAAGGCGAGTTAGGACGCTTAAGGGACTAAATTAAGACATTCCACACGACAAATCTCCCAAGAATCTCAATTAACTTCCCTCCGAGTCTTCCTCGTGCTTTAATTAACTGTTTAATTTCGTTTAATTTGCATTCGCGATTGCATAAGCTCCTATATTGGCGTACCGCATTGCATTGCCCTCGAATTTGAATTAAATCCGCTGCCTCGAATGCAAAACATGTCACTTGTATTCATCAATCATTTGTGTGATGCTTTTTTATAAACTATATCAGGGTGGCCACTGGACTAAAGACTCCTAAAAATGTGGTAAAGTTTGAATAATATAGAAAAAAATTTTAATATATGCTATATTTCAAGCAATTTTTAATTTAAATCTTTATCTATAACATATATAAATGTGAACTATGTTCCCGGTAAGCTTTTTTAACTTTCGAACCTATTCAGACAAAATTTTCCAAATTGGTATACAATTTTACTGAATATTTTTTAAAGCTATTTCGAATAATTTTCTTAAAATTAGAAAAAATCCCTTTTTTTTTAGATTTTTGTTTTCATTTTCGACACCTTGGAATCTATTAAGACCAAATTTTTTAAAGCGCAATAAATTCTTCCTGAGAATTCTTTCAAGGTATTCAGAATGGGTTTGAGAGAATTAAAAAAAATTAACAAAAATTAACAAAATAGTCGAATTTTCAAACAAAGAAGATTTAAAATTGACCAAAAAGAATTGAATTTACATTTCGAAAAAATGAATTGTTTAGAAATTAAAATTCACAACAGAAAAATTGAATTTTTCACTAAAAAAGATATTTTTTTTACCAAAAAAGAATCGTCGAATTTTTAGTTTGCAAAATTAATTTTTAAATACAAACAAATTTGAACAATTTTATTAAAAAAAGATCCTTTTTTTTAGATTTTTGTTTTCATTTTCTACACCTTGGAATTTATTAAGATCAAATTTTCCAAAGCGTAATAAATTCTTCCTGAGAATTCTTTCAAGCTATTCAGAATGAGTTTGAGAGAATTAAAAAAAAATTAACAAAATAGTCGAATTTTCAGTTGGAAAAATTAATTTAAAGAAAGAAACAATTTTGAATAATTTAATTTAAATTTAAAAAAATTTAATTCTGAGATTTTTGTTTCATTTTCTACACCTTGGAATCTATTAGGATCAAATTTTTCAACGCGTAATAAATTCTTTATGAGAATTCTTTCAAGCTATTCAGAATGGGTTTGCGAAAATTAAAAAAAAATTAACAAAATAGTTGAATTTTTATTCTAAAAAAAAAATTTTCACTGGAATAATCGCATTTTAAAACGAAGAAGATTAAAAATTGACCAAAAGGAATTGAATTTACAATTCGAAAAAATGAATTGTTTAGAAATTGAAATTCAGAACTGAAAAATTGAATTTTTAACTAAAAAAGATATTTTTTACCAAAAAGAATAGTCGAATTTTCAGTTTAACAAATTAATTGAAAGAAACAAACAATTTTGAGTGATTTTATTAAAAGTAAAAAAAATTCATTTTTTTTAGATTTTTGTTTTCATTTTCGACACCTTGGAATCTATTAAGATCAAATTTTCCAAAGCGTAATAAATTCTTCCAAATTTTTCAAAGTTGCATAATTTCTTCCTGAGCATTTTTTCAAGCTATTCAGAAGGAATGTCTAAAAATTAAAAAAGAAAAAAATATTTTTAATTTTATAATTTTAATCATAAACTCTTTCCGATCCTAATTCATATTTATTCTGAAGTTCTTTGTACAAATTTAAAAAACTCACCTTTTCACATTATTTTAGATTTTTTATTTTCGTTTAGACTATTTTATGTATATCCTACAAAATTTTTTATAGAAATCAGTTGTCTGAATCAGTTCAATGATCACAGTCTCAAATATTATTTCAAAATTTAGTAATATAAAAAAATCAGCAGATTTACATTAAATTAAAAATAGATATAATTTGTTAAGAAAATAAAATGTCATATATTTTATAAAAAATAAAAGAAACTTATGCTATTTCATGCAGCTTTAAATAAAAATTAATTTTTGAATGAACCATTAAACATAAAGGTTGAAAAATACTGAAACATTTAAAGTTGTTAATAAAAAAAATTATTTTGTGCAACTTTTTGGTTTTAACATGACATTATAATGACGTCATACTCATTTTTATACATTTTTTACCAAAAAATTGTACTTTTCTCACAAACACAAAAATCATCGAAGTTTTTTATTTCCATATACTTTTTTGCATCAAATTTCGGAACAAAACAATATAATACGAATTATGAAGATATATTAGAATTCAAAGTTATTCAATTCCGAAGTAATGGAAAAAGGTTTTTATTTTTTTATTTTCCTAATTTAAAAAAATGGTACTGAAACAATATAAGAAGAGGTGTGATATATTGAAAGAAATTGGAATCGATAAAGGATTTCTTTATTGTTAAAAAGTTAATTAATTTGAAATATTAAAATAGTACACATTAAAGATGCCTATAATTAATATCAAAATTATAATAAAATAAATAAATGTTATTTTATTTAAAAATTGTTATTAATTATTACATTATTTTTAATTTAAAATTTTAATTTTTCGAGTTACAAAATGAATGTTTGCATTTGGTCACTATTCTTGTGAATTGACCTTAAAAATATAATTTGCTAATATTTTCGAGGTTATATGTTCAAAATTAGCATCTCATAATAGGTTTTAACAGAATTTTATTATTTTGATTTTCTTGGATTTCATTATGTTTATTTGAAGCAATTCTAATTTCCAAGCGGTAACAAATTTTGAAAAATAATATAGGAATATAAGGCAAGTTTTTAATTATTTTAAAACGTTTAGAAACTTTCTAAAATATCAATTTTGTTCCAAAAATTTTGAAATATTTTAAAAGAAAACTTTTTCAATAATACTTTTGAAATCCTGTGAAATTAAAAAACTTGCCTTGAAATGTTCCAGATTCTTGTTTGAAACTTTAGAAAATCTTTTGTTTTTCATGTTTTAAAACTTTAATTTCTTTAATTTAGATGAGAAGAAATTCCGCTTATATGATTAACAAAAAAATTCACTTCATCTCAATTCTAGAAACATGCATATTTTTTTTTTAATATTAAGCTTTAATAAAAAACAGCAACACATTCAATTATTTTGTTTAAAAAAATTTTGTTTGAAAAAAATGATCTTGCATGAAGTTAAAATTTAAATTTAAGCCAGTAAAAAATCTCACTGACGCACAGCGCGATCATAATAATTGAAATATCTAAAAATAGGACACTAATTAATATTCGTTAGACTCTTTACTAACAGTGATATTTCGCTGATTCAAATTTGGAGAGTCTGAAGGTTAATTTAAAAAGTTAAGCATTATTTAATTAATTAAAAATACTTCCAAGTATATGTAATATTGTAAAAAAACTTGTAAATCCACTATTGACAATTTCAAGGAGGCTTGAAATTATAAAAATTGAATTAACCATCGACTTTCTGAGTACCCTGAAGTGAGAAAATATTCACAGTAAAGGGTTTCCGAGGACTGTTATTTACGTAAAAGCATAGGAATAGTGAATTTTTTATGTATCGGGTAAATTTAATATATCGAGCTCTCCAATTAGTACACATTCATTATTTTTAAGTCATACGTGTTTTTTTTGCACGTTTCATGCGACGAAGGATATCGGTTATAATCGAAGGAGGCTAATTTGAATTGCAAGCCACTTTCCCACATTGAAAAAATCCTCTCCAGACATTATATTTACTAGAGTATCGCACCCACACTAATTCTCGATTTACTTCAATAACGCATTACAGAAATATACCTTTGGGGTGAATACTCCTCTCGCAAATAAATTTACGTATACACGCAACTAAAAGTGTTGCATAAATGTATATTTCATGCAAATATGTGTACACCAAAGATTTCACACAGGTTGATTTTCCCCTCACAATTTTCAGTAAACAAAGAATTGCGAATGCATAATTCGCTAATTCATCCAAGATTCTTTGCTCGAGTGTACGCTTTTTGGCAAAAACCTGTCAGATCAAGGGGCGCGGCAGACTCTTTAAACCTTTGAAGTACTAATCAGTATCGATCTGCATCCACGAAGGTTCTTGTTTTCAATTTTATTCTTCAAAACTCTTTTTTTACACTGAGACAAAATATTTCATAATTGATAGCTTTCTTTCATTCGCGTGTGCATTAAAATTTCACTGATTCAAAATATTCTTCTAGTAACAGGATTTTATTTTAAATTCTAACATTTTAAATAGTAAATGTATTATTAATAATAATCTTTGATTTATACAATTTACATTTGTCTCTTTTTTTCTACCACCAAATTTGACAGTTTAGTAGTATATGCCAGTTTGACATCTTATAAAATTATGTTTCCACGTGGAGCTGTTTTATCTGAATGGAAATACTATAGTTTAAATTGAAATGTCAAATTATTTAAATTTTTTATTTTATCTTATTTATAAGTTGATATTATTCATTTATTTATCAATAATGATCAATTTTATCTGACTTTAGGATGATTCAAAATAATAAGATGCAGTGCTGGGTAAGTTTCTCAAACAAAGGAACTAATTACATGTGACTTGGGGCATCTTTCTTTATATATGGAAACATGTGTTATATATATAAAAGAATAATAAAAATTAAAAAATTGAATAAATCAACGCTTTAACGTTTCCTGATCACAATAAAAGAATTTGCAATTGCAAGTCTATAAAATTGAATTAAAATTCAATTATAAATCTTCAAAAATTGAAGAATTTTTAGATTTACATTGGATTTCCTTCGATATAATTTTATAATTATAATTTCATCGACATAAAATGATGATGGATTGCTCCACATAAATTATACTTACGCGAATTTTTAACTAAAGATAATTACTTTTTAACAAAATCATTAAAATTTTCAAAAAAATAGATAAACTCTTAACCATATATGGTTGAATTTTCAACCAAGGAGAATAATTTTCTAGTTAAAAAGACGAATTTTCCACAAAATACATGAATTTTCAACGAAGTACTTGCATTTTTACCTAAGAAAAATCATTTTTAAACGTAAAAGTGAAATTCTTAACTAAAAGACCTGTATTTGTCACGAAAAATTGAATCATTACATTTTAATTAAAAAGTTGAATGCAAAAAAAAAACAACTTTCAACAACTTAGATACATTTCCAACCAAAAATTAAATTGAATTTTCTACAAAACAGAATAATTTTGAACTAAAATAGATCAATTATAAATCCAAAACTAAAACTGATTTTAATTTTAAACAAAAAATACTTGAATTTAGCTAAAAAGACGAATTTTCAACAGAATAGTTTAACCCTCAGCGAATAAGACAAATTTTTAACAAAACAGTTGAATTTTCAATGAAAAAGGATACTGCTTTAATTTTCAACTAGAAAAAAATGCACAATAAAAAATAGAATAGTTGAATTTTCAGTTAATAAAATTAATTTTCAACCAAAAAAACGAGTATTTAAACAAATATTTAATCTTTTCATGAAAATAGATCAATTTTTATGAAAAAATAAAATTTAAATAAACCTGAAATAGTTAAATTTTTATTTTAAAAAATTGACTTTCAATGACAAAAAAAAAGTGAATTAAAAAAAATTCTCAATAAATTTTAAATACAAAAAATGAAGTTTTCATCAAAATAGTTGAATTTTCAACCCAAAAGGACGAAATCTCAACAACACAGTTCAATTTTTCACCAAAAAATAGTTTTTGACCAAATTGTTGAAGATCCTCAAGAGTATATTACATTCTTAACAAATAATTAAATTTTGAACCAAAATCATCAATTTTCAATAAAAAAGATTAATTCTTAACCAAACAGATCAATTTTGAACCAAAAATAGAATAGTTCAATTTTCAGTTATTAAAATTACTTGTCAACAAAAAAAACGAGTTTTCAAGAAAATAGTTCAATTTTTCTCGAAAATAGATCAATTCTCATTTAAAAAGATGCATTATTGAAAATGAAATAAAATATTTAAATTTTCAGTTCAAAAAATGAACTTTTAACTAAAACAAAAAAAAATTTTAAAGAAAACAGTTAAATTTTTAACCGAACTAGGAATTTTCAAATTTTCGGCTACAGAAATTAACTTTTAACAACAAAAAATGAATGGAAAAAAAATTCTCAACAATTTCGATAAAATTAAAAGAAAAAAAAGATTTTTTCATCAAAATAGTTTAATTTTTTAACTTAAAAGGACGAATTCTCAACAAAACAGTTTAATTTTTTACCAAAAACTAGTCTTCGACAAAAATGTTGAAGATTCTAAGAAGTGTATTACATTTTTAGGGAATAATTAAACTTTTAACTATAATCATGAGTTTTCGACGAACGAGTTTAATTTTCAAGAAATCAGATCAATTTTGAACTAAAAATAGAATAGTTCAATTTTCATTAATTAAAATTTAATTTTCAACGAAAAGAAAACATAAAATTTAAAAAAAAAACCGTGTAGAAATTTCCCCGGTTAGCCCTAATACAACAATGTTTCTGGCCGGATCCCGGCCGAGCTACCCCTGGCTGGGTTGAATGGACAGGAACCGGGCGGGAGCCGGTTGGGCTACATTTTTCTCGAATCACGTAGTCCGGAGCCGGCCGGGCACTGTTCAGGTTAATTTTTTTTTGTTGGTATAAATTACACATTTTATGAAAGTCATGACATTATCAAAGACGTAATTATGTATGCTAGATGAATTATTATTTAAAAAGTATAATTTAAAGCTTGATTAGATCAGTGGAACAGAAATTTGCTTTTTTAAATTTTGTAACAAAAAATATTTAATTTTTTCGAATAAATTAACTTTTTAAATTAAAGAGTTATCGATTCCGTTATGTGCAGCAGCTAAAATGTTACAATTTGTATACACTTCTCTATTTTCAGATAATATTTAGCCTGTACACTTTCAAATATACCGCCATTTATAGCGCCTACTGCGTCTGGCGTATGCATAGACACTCAGTAATTTTCAGTTACGCGCATGGAACGAGGATGCTTGTTGCACTAATGTCGCGTCGTCCCTTCGAAGTTCGCAAATAAAACCGAGAGTTGCAATTAAAATCGACCTTATTTCCGTAATTAGTTTGAAAACCCCACTTGGAGCGCGAATAATTATTATTTTTAATTAAACTATACTGTTGTGTAAACATTTTTACCTTTCTTTCTTCCTAACCTTAAATCACCACGTGGTTTCTAAATTGCTACGAGATTCTATCATCAGGGATTAAAATTGTACTCCAACTTTCTTGCCAGAATTGGTTCACTTAATTTGCCTTTTAAAGTTCACCATAGTCTTTTAGATGAGCCTTAAAACACAAAAAAAGTTACAAATTTCTCGCCCGAACCAACATTTTTTAACCGCTCTGTGGCCGGTATTGAAGCCGGGATCCGACCAGTTTACCGTGACGTTTCTACCCGGATCCCGGCCAGCGCCCGGCTTAAACCGGGATTACTGGATTACAGTGGATTTTCTAAATTAGTTCAAATTATCTAGATTATCTAGAATTAATCTTCATTACACGTTAAACACTGCAGATTACAAACGGATTGCTTCATAATAAAGCTGAACTAAAAGTGGATTGCCTAAATTACTGCAAATTACTATATAGATCACTTGGATTACCTGAATTACTCAGAATTTTTTGGATTACAAGTGGCCTACTATGGATTAGAATTATGCTACACCTGGATTATCTAAATCGCATAACCAAATGGTCCAGTGGACTACCAGTTATTCCCCTCTCCTTTAGGAATTAACATTTTGCTTCAATTTTAATTGACTTCATTATCCTAGGTGGGGTGCTTCTGAGCATTTTGCAATTGTCAAATTAGAAAGACCTTACGTCACAAAAAAAGGAAAATAGTCGCACATAGAAAAAAGTAATATGTGTGAAAATACGAAGGGGTGTGAAAAATGAGGGAAAAAGCTAGAAAATGAAAAAGAGAGGTGCGTGCGTTTATCAAGCGTTGATAGGCAATCTAGCTGATTGCCAGCTTCAAACGGACCGAGAGGCTTTCTATAGAAAGGGACAACTTGATTCGTGCTCAGATCCCTGAATCCTAAAACAATACGATTCCCGAGTTGTGTTTTATATCCTTCCGTACACACAAACATCAGGACGTTTCATGACCACTCTAACATGCTCGCTCGGAAATTCTACTTTTTTACCCTTCAGCATACTGAGGAACATACTTAAATCAACAGCCATAGTGCCTTAGTGCTCATCCAGAAATTTAGTAACACATATTTTTTCCAATTCTTAACCCCTCCTCTCCACAATGTGACTAATATTAACAAAATTTTTGCAGAGTGCACAGTCTATCCCCTATTTTTTCAAGAATAAACTTTTTATCAACTTACAGAATAACTTATTATATTTAATTTAGCTTTTTTTCTAATTTAACTAATTTCAAACTAATTTATTAGGTATATTTATGAAATTAATAATTAACTAAAATAAAGTAAGAATGATGGTCTGCCTGTCCACATTTAAAATTCTTCAGTTTAAATTTAAATAACGATTGTCATTATCTCAAGATATATTATAACAAGTATTGTTCAATTAGATCAAAATTTAAACAAAGATTATAAAATTTATAACTGATCCTTATGACATTTTTCGATTAGACACCAATTTAATAAGTACTTGAATGAAAAGAATTTTCAAAAACACAAACTTTTCAAAAATACGAATACAAAGTTAAGCAATTGATAATATCTGGCAATCTCTAGAAATTCTTTTTTCAGTTTTAGAAGTTAGTTGCCTCGAGATTTTACACACTGCACTGCACATCAAAAGTTTCTATTCGGATAGACTTATTAATTGGATATAAGTAATTTAATGTAATTTTTTAATCAAAAATTAAACAACTTTAGAACAATCAAAGTCTCACTACAGATATAGACTATATCAGAGTTAATCATATTTTACATAAATTACTCCCTGATGAGGAGGTATAAATTGGCCTCGAAACATGTTGGTCCCCAAGTAGTATAAAAAGAACGGAGAAAGGGAAAAAGTCACATAGGTTGGTTTTGGTTGACTTTTTCCTTTTTTCTCCCTCTTTTTTCTTCATTGTTGATATTTATGTCTCTAATGAGCCGGAAAGTGAGATAGTTTAGAAATCTGTTTTTTAATGAAGGAATCTGTTTTATGCTCTTTTGCATGAAATTAATTCTTAAAAAAATGGATTATTTTACATTCTTAGAGCACAACAATTTTAAACAGAGACAATAAACAAATGATTCGGTTCCAATCTATAGGTTATGCTTATAAATAATTTATGATTTCTTTTAATTGAGTTGTGAATATGACCTCAATTTTTCATAGAAGAAGTCTTTTTACTTAATTTTTGTGGTAATTAAATATTACAAATTGTAATTATATAAATAATAATATTGTTAACGATTGCCAATTTTTTAGAAATGTATTTTGTTTGGATTGTTAATTTTCAATATTTTTGATAATATAATAATCTAAATACATTGGTTCTGAATAAAAAAATATATATAAGGCACTTATGTGTACATTAAAGCTTAGCATTTAAAAATTTTAACTATTCCAAATAAAATAACTAAAAAATAATTTATTTTAAACAGCAATCGTTTAAGAATAAAAACTTTTTACTGATATTTTAAAATGTCAGAATTTTAACCTAAAAATGTACATTTTTTAATATTACGAAAAAAGAAGCCTTTTAAGAATTTTGAAAGGTTTCAAGAGAATAACATTTTTTTATTAAGATTCACGGGAAATTTTGCGAAATTGCAAAATTATAGAAAAAATTAAGTGAGTTTTAAAGATATTTGGGAGTTTAAAACCGATTCAAAAATAATTTGAATCTTATCAATATTTCAAATTTTTTTAAATATAGATTTTTTAATATTTTCAAAGAAGCATTTTATGAATTTTGAAAAGTTTCAAGCATTTTATAGTTTGACAAATTTATTACTTTGAGATTTTAAAAGATTTCAAGAAATTTAACATACTATTAAAAAAGAATTGGAAAAACATTTGTACATTTTTTCCAAACTTCTAAAAGTCCTAAATATCTTTTCAACTGACTTAAATTTTTCGTTATAGATTTTAAAATTCTCTAGAATTCTCTAAAATTCTCTAGAATAAATTTTTTTTTTAAATTTTCTAGATACATTTTCTACGCATCTAAAATCTTGAAAAATGTTGTTGATACTTTTTTCTTTGTTCTTAGGTCTCAGCATCTAATTTAAGATCGAATTTAAGTGTTTAAAAACTTTTGACAAAAATAGTTATTTGAAATGTTTATTTTGTATTGAAAATTATTTCTCCCCTCAATCGAAAAACTTCATGCACATATACCGCGCGATTATTGATGCAAATTATTTAAATTAAATTAATATGCAACATTTTTATTGGTAATAAAGGATATATTTTTATAATTTCTTTTTTGTTAAAGAATATACCAAATTTTCTATTTTTTTATTCAATATTGTCGTTAATTTCCAAGATAATAAATAAATTTTATGTTACAGATATTTCTAGGGTAATTAATTCTTTAAAAAAAATTATTGAGTCGTGATGCTGGAGAGTGAATTTTGGATACTAAAAAGAGTTTGAGTGCTTATTGCTATTTAATTTTTTTATTTTATTAATAATTTAGCAAATATAGCAAAAGGTTTTTATATACTTTAATACATTTATTTCATTAAAAAAAATAAATTTGATACTTTAAATATTTCGATAATCCCAAAATCTAGGACATTTTTCTTTTACAAACGATAAAAAAAATTACAAATTTGTCCATATTATATGTTAATTTGGTCATAGAAGAGTTCTGAATACATCAGTCGATTGACCTTGTCAAAATAATAAAATTTGATACTTATTATATGTGCTGAATTCTAATATTTAAAAAAATTACTAATAAACAAAAAATTAAAAACATACGAAATTCTTGAAAAAAAATTTCTTTGTATGAAGCAATTATCTTCTGGTGAATTATTATATAAACTAAATACCGCTTCGTCTTTGTAAAAATTTGTTATAGATAGTTTTACAAGTTTATTTAGAGTACTTGAAATTGAATTATAATTTAGAGTGACATACAAAAATAGTTAGAAAATAAAAAATGTATACGGGAACAATATGAATTTTAATTTTAAATGTAACAATTTTAAATATTAATAACTGATTTTCAAATTTTTAAACAAAACATAATAAAGTAAAAACAAACCGCTAAAAATGCATATAAATATTTCTAAACTTTTCATTTGAATTACCAATTTATTTTTCTATAAAAATTAAAATGCCTCTAAAATAAAGAACTTCCGCCCTTTTGCTTCCAGTTAATTTGTTGTGACTAGAAATCGTGCTAAAATATTCTCAACGACTAATCGTAAAGCGGAAGAGACGTTAGTATTTTTATTCAAAAGAGATTCTGATTCCGGATGATTAATTATTCGAGGCGTCGAGAATTTGATCGAAGGTCGATCGATCTAATTACGTTCTATTATTTCGGAAGGAATGGCATTTGTTCTTGGCAGCTTCTGGTGGGGTCCTCCGAGGACTCTGCTCTCGTCTTTAAGTCTACCCTCAAGATTTAAGACAAATAATAAATAAAAAGGGTATGCACGAAGCGCGCTAAATGCGCGCACTGTAAGACGAGGTGCCAGAGTGACGTTTGAATGGAAGGGCAGATCCTTTGTACCGTGCTCGGTAATCCGATACCTGAAAATCGTTCTCAAAATCCACTTATTCCAACATACGAATTCTCAATTTGGTGATCCAGATTCCCTCAGGTTAAACGAAAATATCTACTAAATAGTTGGCACGATTATATTTTCTGATTTTGGCCAATTTTCAAAGTTCAGCTTTAACTCTTGATAAAATCTCTGTAAAAATGTTCAATGGTTCTTGAATTATCATCAAAGATGTGAGGACGTGTACATGACTAAAATCGCCTGGTCCAGCGGCACACGACCTTGGAAATGCTCGGGAGTGATTTGTCTTGCGCACGCCTTTACATCTTTCATGATAATTCGATAACCAGTGAGCAGTTTTAAAGTGTCTTAGGCTTATTTTAAAGAGGAGATTTCAAGCCTTATTCTGTAAAACGTTTAAGCTTATATAGTTATTTTTCTAGATTTTTATCAGGAGTTGAATTTAAATTTTGAAAACTTACTTATGATTATAAAAAGAAAAAATCAGGTCAAGTATCCTGGGGATATTTAAACACTCAAGTGGACTTAAATTTATCTAACTCTTTTTGATTCAAAGCTGGATGAAAAGTGTAGCAATTCAATGTCATTGTACAATTGTAATTTTTTTTATATATTGTATTGAAGTGCATAAATCGGTGGAAAATTGACTCCTTGATGCGCATTTAAAAAGTTTAAATTAGAAACGAGCACGGTTGAGAACAGTTTGCTGGTGAGCGGCCATTTTTACGTTTTGTGGAGGCTCTTTGTATTTTGGTGAGACATTGCAGGTCTGCCCAACACTCAACTCATTATACCACTAATTATTCACAACGCTAGGGATTATTCTGATAAAAATACTCAATTCCCACAGTGTGCCCTCTACTTTTCTTCTTTTTGCTTATTTTTTTCTCTATTCCCTGGCTGAGATCTCGTTTTGCTGTCGAGCTTATCTAATGCCAGACTGATTGAAAGAAACAATTAACCGTAATTTTCTTTTTATAATGAAAGTCTCTTCAATGTGATTGGTATATATCGAGACTGGTTCTCGCATAATAGGTAATTGATTTTAGTCGAGAAATTTCAATGAACGAATTGAACCGTTTTCAACTCAGGAAGTGGATAACGAAGAAAAAGATTTAAAAAATTTTAACGTGGGGTAGAATTGTGTCAATTTATAAACGAGATTGACAATCAGTACTGATTAAGTAATCAGAAAAATGCGCAGTAGAAAAGGTATAATCAATTATATTCGAATTCAGAAAATATTTTTCAACGCAAAAGGGATATTTGAATCATAATTTAAAACAGATTTCTTATAAAAACATGCAGTATTTTGTTTTTTACAAACGAATTTTTTTCATCAATTTAAGGCTACTTAAATATTTGAGTGAAGTATAAAAACATGAACGAAAATGTTATTTACAACTTGGTATCTTGGAAAAAATCGACATAATTTTATTTTATTTCCCGAAAGCTTGTGGTTCTGCAGTCTTTTAAATTCCTTAAAGAAATTTAAAATGTTTTTTAAATTGCTCGAATTTATTGTTTATTAGTTTATTACTCATGATTTTTTATAGTAATTTAACGAAGATATCCCCTGAACTTCATCCTCCATATACTATTTTTTCAGAGAGAAAAACTTTTTTTTATAATGTACATAAAACAAATTTTTCAAAGTATCAATTCTTTATTAAAGTTAAAACAGAATTTAAATTCTCAAATTTTCAAATTGATGAAAGTATTAAATATGGAACAATACCGACACAGAAATTTTCCTAAAAATTAAATTCCTTAAGGAAAATAGAACCATCGAACATGTTTATTCCAGAAATTTTTAATTCTCGACACTGTAAAATTCGAATTTTCAAACTCTCAAAATTGCCAAAAATAACAAATTCGAGAAATTTTACTACGGAAATTCCCAAAAAAATAATATTTAATAGTAGACTTTAGAATGAGTATCCAATATAAAATAAAAGATTATTATAACAACAAAAGTAATAAATTTCTTGTGAATATTTGAAAATTTGGCACTTCACTATTGTATCGAATTTAAAATTTCATCAATTCACAATTTATTTATTGCAAAAATTTCGGCCGTTTACTTTTTTCAGAAATTTTAAATTTGGCAGTTTCCCATTATCTAAAGTTTGATATTTTCATGAATTTAAAATTTTCGCGACTTAACATTTCCAGAAATTGATGTTTAGTTAATTATTTTTGAGGGGATTTTCTACAATCGGAATTTTGAAAATTCGGAAAATTTAGGTCATAAAATTAATTCAATATCACAAAAAATATTGACATTTGATATTTTTGATCTGTTTAGAATAATATTTTATTTTATATTTTCACAGTAATACATGGCTCTGCACGGATTAAAATCAAAAATATAAAATATATATTAATAACAAATATATTTTTTCTAAAATTTTAAACTACTATAATTTGGAATTTCGAAAATTTTGGTATTTTGAAAATTCATTGGCTTTCACTTTAGGATTAAATCAGTTCAGTTTATACACATTTTTTGTACTTTTATGTATTTTTTCTATTAAATCTAAATTTCGACATTTTAATTTAACTCAAATTTTCCATTTCTGCACATATATTTTCGGTATTGTTCAACATTCAGGACTTTTTCTTGGCTTGGAAAAATTATGTCATGCTGATGATGAATTTCGAAAAATAATAATAAATTAGAGTTCTGATGCAATTTTATAATCTTGTAAAAAGATCGAAAAATCGAGTGTAAATTTACAGAATATACAGGTTTAAATTCTAAAAATATAATATATTAAAAATTTTAAATAAAGAAAATATGAAATTATTATTTTGTCTTATCTCTTTTGATTAATTTTACTTCTTTACTAATTTTCCCTCCTCTGTTTTTTCTGCCATATATTCATCAATATTTTTATTTAAAATCTAAAAGATGTGATATCTCCGAGTTTTGTAATTATATATATTTTATAAATGCACATAATTTATTTATCTTCTTTAAAACATTAAGAAAAGAATATTTACAAAAGTAATTTATATTTAAACAAATGTATTTTACATTATAAAAAATAAGTCCAAGATAGCCTTTTTAACAAAATTTACTTATCAGTTTTCTTTTAAAAATGTACGCCATTTCGTCAATTAAAAAAATGTAAGTTTCTTAAAGGAATTTGAAAGGTTTGCAGGTTGCAATATACAATCTACACTATAGAAATAAAATTTATTCATATAAATTTTGTTTCCAAAGATACAACTTTTTGAAGAGAATTTTGATTCATTTTTTATAAGTCACCTAAACATTCAAGTAGTTCTACGATCGTAAAAAATGTTGTTAATAAAAAACAAAAAAATACTTGTTCAATATAATAAGCCAGGAAACAATATATTAGTGCCCCTAAAAATTCCGAGACATCGCCAAGGTCAGACCACCCCATTTAATACGAAATCGTTCATTTAATAATGAAATAACGATTTAAAGATGTTGTATGCTGTTCCGCTTTAAAGAATCTACTAAAATCAAAAATAAATATGTGGTTGAGTTGTAACTGTAAGAAGGGTGTGAAATGGTAATAGAATAGTTGGAAGAAGCAGATGGTTCAAGTCAGAAATGTTTTCCACAAATTCGTCTGAAATCTGGACACACAATGGTTAGATCTCGAGGAGACAAAAGGTCATGCAACAAAAGTGTATCGATTTTCGGTAACACGATCTTGAGTGGCCCTCTGTTAAGTGATAGCCATAAATGGCGTGTTAAGTGCTCGTTTCACGCTACATTGATACGCCTATTAATTTACTTCAGCTTCCTGATACAAGGGTCGGTAGCTGAGCTTGTCTAACCTCATTGAGATAATAACGTCTTAATGATGTTCTTATTGGAAAGCATTCCTTTTATGCATCCTTATAATGTAACGAGATTGCGAGATGAAACCAGATTGGCTATTATGGGCGTAACAAACATAGAAGGAAACAAGTAGATCATCTTAAAATAAACGCATTTTCACAGAAAACAAAACTTAAAAACTGTTTCTGTATAGAACAAAAAGCATGTCTTGTATGCATCTTTACACGCAGAAAAAAATGTTCTCTTGAAACAAAAACATCGTTGCCTGTTTTGTCTGTTTTGTTTTGAACCGCTTAAATAGCTTTTTTACGAAAACAGAAATATTTGGCTGCAATATTAAGTAAAGTTCGTTGCAGAAGGCTAAACCGTGGTGTTTATCAATTCTTTTTGAGAAATATGCATGTTACCTCAAAACAAAACCTAAAAACTGTTAAGAATATATAATATATATATATATATACATATATAT
>JAAAKG020000001.1:1783246-1803519 GCA_010014905.2 Druon quercuslanigerum | reverse complement strand
CAATGTCAACGAAACGTCGCACACAACACTTGACCAAATAATATGAGTTTGTTTTAACTCATTTGCCTTCATCCATAGAAGAAAATTTTCTTTAATTAAATGTCAATTAACGTCAGCTTATCGTAAAAAAGGGCTGGAAGAATCTAAAACAATGGAACAAACTATCTATACAGATAGGTTCTTTTTTAAAAGCATCATCTAATTGAATTCTTAACTTATCAATATCTATTATCAAGGAATGATATAATATGATTTTAAGAATCTACAAAAATTTAACAAAACTAGCTATAGAGAAGGGTTCTTTTAAAAACATCTTCTAATTGAATTATTAACTGGTTATTCTTATTTAACATTAACTATTCATGCAATACGGTTTAAATAGTATACAACAATGGAAGAGCATAACTATACCAATGGATTCTTTCAAAAACTTTTAATTAAATTCAGACCATTTCAACATTAATTATCATCAGCTAATCATAGAACACGATTGGCAGAATATAGAACAATGGAGCCAACTATACAGATGGGTTCTTTCAAAATCGGATCAGTACACCAACATCATCTAAGATCTTCATATACAACAACAAAAAATCACCTAAAATGTTTAGATGACTTTTACTTAAGTAACCAAAACTACAAAAAATATCTGGTAACTCATGCTTGTAGGGTGATGGAAACAAATATTAAAGGAATAGCCAACCTCAAACTTGTTGTCCTCTTTCTTACAAATGAAAACTACAAATCCGAAACTTATTTTGATTGCAAGCAAATGTATTTAACTTCAATTTATCTATGTATTTTTATAGAGAAAATCAAAACTTAAGATTACAAGGGCGATGAAATGACAATATAGCAAAACAATCACAATCGTGTGTCAAACATATTCCTATGACAACACTGATTTTAAAATTTAGAGAGCAGTAAATTAATAATTATTTCAAACAAGAAAGATAGATGGAATCTGTATAACCAAATTTTAAAGGGTTGTGAATTATTAGAATAGGACAATATCCTAGTTAAAAATATTGAAAATGTAAGTTGTCCAAAGAACTCATCTTTTCTCAGATTTGAGCAGTATTTTATTGATGCTCTCGGAAAGAACTTTGATTGTTCAACAAAATACTTTGATAGAATATAACAAAGTAATGGTTATTGATATTGATAATGTAAAAATTAGATTAGAAGATGTTGGACGTTCTTGGTATACTGCTGTTATTCTGTTATAATTAAATTCTTACCTGGACAATCTCAACTAACATCAGCTAATCATGCGGCTAGGTTGGAAGAATCTAGATTATTGGAACAAACTATATATACACATAGGTTCTTTTTTGAAAGCATCTTCTTATTGAATTCTTAACTTATCAATATCAATTATCAACAAATGAAATAATCTGCTTTGAAAAATGTACAAAAATGTAACAAAACTAACTAAAGAGAAGGGTTCATTTAAAAACATCTTCTAATTGAATTATTAAATGGTTAATATCAGTATCCATTAACTAATCATGCAATACGTTTTAAAGAGTAAACAACAATGAAACAGCGTAACTATACCAATGGTTTTTTTCCAAAACATCTAATTAAATTCAGACCAGTTCAACATTAATTATCATCAGCTAATCATAGAACACGATTGGCAGAATATGCAATAACAGAGCCAACTATACAAATGGGTTCTTTCGAAATTGGATCAGTACACCAACATCATCTAAGATCTTCTAATATCACAAAACGAATCAGCTAAAATTTTTAGTTCACTAAGCCGAAAGAATTTAGTCTACTTAACCAAACTTTTATTTCAGTAACCAAAACTAGAAAACATAGCCTGAAACTCGTGCTTGTAGAGTAATGAAAACAATTGTTGAAGAAATAGTCAACCTCAAACTTGTTGTCCTCTTTCTTACAAACAAAAACTAAAAATCCGAAAATTATTTGTCTTGCAAGAAAATTTATTTAACTTCAATTTATCTATGTATTTTCATAGAGAAAATCAAAAATTAGGATAAAAAGGGCTATGAAACGACTATATAGCAAAACAATCACAATAATGTGACAAACATATTCCTATGGCAACACTGATTCAATAATTTAGAGAGAGGAAATTAATAATTGTTTTAAATTTTATTATTATTATTATTAATTTTACAGGTACATGACAATATCCTAGTTAAAAAATATTGAAGTTGTAAGTTGTCAAAAGAACTCATCACTTCTCAGACTTGTTCAGTATTTTCCTGATGTACTCGGAAAGAACTTTCATTGATCAACCAAATATTTGGTTAAAATATAAAAAAGTGATGGTAATTGATACTGATAAGGTAAAAATTCAATTAGAAGATATTAGATTTTGTCGGTGTATTGTTGTCATACTATTTTAATGAAATTCTTACCTGGTCAATATCCATTAAAATCAGCTAATCATATAGTTCGGATAGAAGGATGTAAAACAATGTAACAAACTATTTATACACATGATTCTCTTTAAAAAATCTTGAAATCAAAGTATAAACTCGTCAACGTCAATCAGCAACAGCTGATCATACAACACACATTAAATAATATCACCTAATCATACAACAAGATTGGAAGAATATACAACAATGGAACAAACCATACAGATGGGTTCTTTCAAAAATGGATCAGCACACCAACATAATCCAACATCTTCTAATATAACAAAGCGAATTAACGAAAATATTTAGTTGGCTATTATTGGTTATTATTATTATTATTATTATCATTATTATTCCTTGAAACAAACCAGCAGGAATAGCTCGCTTCTCGTATTCAGCTTCAATTTCTCTATGTCCTTTGATACGGAATATTAAAACATCAAATAAAAATGACAAAGAAATTACAATTTCTCAAATCAGTGACAATCATATGTAAATCGCATTTGTATGAAGACCCTGATGTAATGATTTAGAAAGCGGTGAATTAATAACTGTTCCAAATGGACAGAGATATATCAAATCAGTAAAATGATTCTACACAGGTGTTTGTAATTTATTTCAATAGGACAATACTTTGACGACTCAGAAATAACTTCGATTGGATCAACAACATATTTGGTTAGAGTATAATAAAGCAATGCTAATTAATATTGATAAGTTAATAACTTAATTAAAAGATGTTGGATTTTGTTAGTATACTATTAAAATTAAATTTTTACCTGGTCAACATCAATTAACATCAGCTAAACATACAGCATGGTTGCAAGAATGCTTAGAGTATAACAAAGCAATGCTAATTGATATTGATAAGTTAATAACTTAATTAGAAGATGTTGGATTTTGTTAGTATACCATTTTAATTAAATTTTTACCTGGTCAAAATCAATTAACATCAGCTAATCATACAACATGGTTAGAAGAATGTACAACAATGGAAAAGACTAACTATACATATGGATTTTTTTTTAAATCGTGTAATTAAATTATTACTTTGTCAATATTAATTAACATTAACTAATCATACAAAACTAACTATAGCTAATGCTTCTTTCAAAAACATCTTCTAATTTAATTGTTACCTTGCTCGAGTGATTTAAACCCATTGGGGGAGGGTATGAAACTAATTTATAACATAACAAAATTCAAATATACAAAAAATTTAATTAGTTATTAATTATTAAATTAATTCAAATAGAACCTATTAAACAAATTGCAAACCAAGACAAGTTTAAAACGACTTTGTTCTGGTTTTCTTTATATAAAAAAGCCAAAGATTTCTTTTTCTTCAATTTACAAGCTCAAACAGTTCCTAAAATAATACATATTTAAAAAAATATAATCGTTGGATATAATCAAGTTTAGTTTTTAGAGAATCTTGAAATTGAAATTTTATTACCAGGCATCTATTATGAAAAAGAATATTTATTTTTTTTATTTTTTTGAATTAAATTTTTTCTTATCATTGCTTCTTGCTAATTTAAAAAAAATGGTTGAACTCAATCATAACTTGAGTTTTCGGGAAATGCATTTAAAATCTATATGCTCATTATAAAAATATACTTATCAGTTAAGAAAAATGTTTCACAATTGTTCTAACAGCTTTAGCTCTAAAAATTTTAATTTTAAAATTGGAAAAGTAGTGACGTAAAAAAAAATTTCCGAAAAAGAAAGCCATTATTTTGTGATAAGGAGCAGAAGTAAGAAGAAATTAACTTTTAAAAAAACTGTAACAATAAATGTTATGGTTCGTTAAAAAAATTTAACAACAAAATTTTATTTTAATTTGATTTTGAATTTGATGATTTATTTTATTTTTAATTTGTGATTAACTTGTGATGCATATAATTCAGAGCAATTTACACAGCTAATCCAAATTTTTTTCAAATAATTTGTTATCAAATTCTTTTTTTTTTTAAACTTCCATTTTGGCTTCGATTTTCTTTCTATTTTTTGTTGACAATTGATATTTTTCATTTGAAAATTTCTTCTTTGTAGTTTAAAAATTAATCTTCTTCGTTGAAAATTCATGATTTTGATTAAAAATATTACTATTTTCTAAACAATTAATCTGATTTGTAGAAAATTCAACAATTTTGTGAAGAAGTTATTTTTCAGTTAAAAATTCAACTGTTTTGCTAAAAACTCTTTTTTCCTGGCGGAACATTGGTTTATATAACTAAAAATGTAATTAAAATTTTTTTTAAATTTATTTTTTGTTTGTTAAGAATTCAACAATTTGGCTTAAAATTGAAATATTTTTTTTAAAAGTTCCGTTTTCAAGTTAAGGATTCTTCATTTAAGTTTAAAATGATTTAATTAAAAACTTCTCTATTTGCTTAAAATTTTCGTTTGTTAGCAATGATTTATTTTCAAATAGCAATGGAAATATTTTATTTTTTGTAAAAAATGTGTATTTTCAATTACAAAATCATGTATTTTGTTGAATCTTTGTGCTTTTTGTTAAAAAATTAACCTTCTCCTATGATTATTTATTTTTTTGCAGTAAAAACTGTAAATACCCTCAAACCTGGATTTAATGTCAACATTGGGACTGAGCGTGACATTAAATCCAGCCTCGAAATTATTTTCTCTCTTTCTCTCATGTTTTTTCTCTTTCTTGTTTTTCTCTCTTCTCTCATTTTTCCCCACCGCGTGGCCTCAGTTCTCGGAAACATTAAATGGAGGATCACTAAATCCAGGTTTGACTGTATTTTTTTTAAAAGTTCGTTCTTTTTGGTCGAAAATTCATCTTTCTAGTTGATAAATCATCCTTTTTTCTTAAAAATTTATAATTTTAGTAGACTTTCTTGACAGAAAATTAATATTTTTGGCTAAAGATTCAACACTTTAGTTTAAAAATTTATTTTTCTTTGTTGTCCAAATTCATGTATTTTCTTGAAAACTTATCTAATTTGTTAAAAAAAAACTACAGTTGAAAATATTAATTTTTTCAAACGAAAATATTATTTATTTCAACTTGAATGGGTTGGTAGGTTAGTAGTAGGATGTTGTATTTTGGAAATGTGAAATGAATATTGAATTTAAATTTTATAAATTATTTCTACAAATCTTTTAATTGTTCAGCAATATATTTTGACTCGCCGCTCTTTTACCATTAACATTTATTTGAAAATGTCATTAATTTTTGTATTGAAAACTGAGAATCGGATCGCAATCTGATTTCTTAGATTGCAGGTATTAATTTTTAATGATTTTGTACAAATATAATTGTACAAAAATTATGTTTTTTCACAATATTAAATTAACATATCGTGCCCTAAAACCTTCGAACGATATCTAGTTCTTTAATATTACTAACAGCAATAGTATACATTCTACATAACATAGATTCATTGAATACATTATTTCAGATTCTAATCCAGTGAAACTTTGGGTAGTAAATAATTTTAAAAAATAAATATTAATTTGAAAATTGGGTATTCAAAGTAATCCGAAGTGAGGTTGACTAAATACTTATTTTCATATATACACCGCGTTTTAAATTTTTAATATTTAATCAGCAAGCGAATTGTTTGGTTGTGCATTATTAAAAGCTTCTCTATCCTTAATCCTCAATCCTCAATCCTCATCCCATCTGCAAGTGAGCTGATTAACCTCTGGTTGTATGCCCTGGCGATATGTGCGTCCGATTTCTCGCACCCACCCACTTGTAATCTGATTAGAAGAAATTTCTGAAGCCGGTATAGATGTACTCAGAGGTGGATACCTTGGGCTAACATAAACATTATGATCAGAACAACATAAATATCGCATTGGCCGCGAGTCAACGTTCGCGTCGCGGATTCGTCGCACTTGGGGCGAGCCCGTGCATAAGACCGCGTTTCCACGCCAAGCCGCTGAAGCGCGCTTCTTAGCTGCCCAAGCGGCCTTTTAATATAATATTATTGGCTATTGATAAATTGTCGATAATGATGGGTTAGTCCAATGTGCGAGGGAGGGAACGAGGGCTCTCCTCTTCCCTTCCAAACCTTCTCTCTCTCCTCTCTGTATCTCTCTCTCTCTTTCTCTCATCTCTTTTCCATCTTCTCTCTTCCTCTTTTGCAACTTTCTTTTTGCCTTCCTTCTTCTCTCTCTCTGATTTTCTCATAAATCTTACCTACCTCCTTTCTCTCTCGTCGCTTCCTTTTCCCTCCTTCGAGATCCTCGCGGGCTCAAACGAAATTCTTGTTAAAGTCTCGATCCCTGGATCAGAGGAGGGAATGAGACAGAGGAGGATATAGCAGAGGGGTTTGCATTTACGAACATCGTATCCTCGTGAACAAAAGAGATCGGAAGGAAGGATGCTCAAAACAGGATCTCGATAAGGCGATCTCACGATCCTCCGTGAAGTCTGTTCTGATCTGGCGATCCCGCGACGATCCTTCGATCAACGAGCCTTGATAACAAAGTGACGAGAGTTGCGCGAATAACGCGGTTGTTGTGCGGTTTAGCTTTATTGTCGACGGATTCCCTTCGTGGAAGGTGGAGAGTTGAAAAATGAGGGTAGAGCCAATTTTTTTGACTTAATAACAATAATCTTTACATTCATTTATTCATCACTTTGTCTACATTGAAGCTCCTATGTTTCGGCTCACTTATCGCATGCCTTTTCCTCTTGAGTTTTTGTATACTATCCAGTTTGATAGTTTATTATTAAGCGTCAGATTTGCAGTTTATTATTATGCGTCAAATTTACAGTTTATTATTATGTTACAGTTTAAAAGTTTGATAGCATAAGTCAGTTTGACATTTTATTAGCAAACGTCAGTTTACCAAATAATTATTAGAAGAAAGTTTCACGGGTTGTTAATATAAAAAAGTTTTGCAGACCATTAGTATAAGAAGGTTTAGCAGATTATTAGTATACGCAAGTTTAGCAGTTTATTAATACAAGTCAGTTTGAGGATTTATGAATATTCCCTATTCATTAGTTTAAAAGTTTAATAGTATAGGATCAGTTTGAAAGTTTATGAGCATTAGTTAACCAGTTTCTTAGCATATGTCAGTGTGACACTGTGTTAGAATACGACAGTTTAAAACAGTTTTTTAGTTTTAAAAGTTTACTAATATAAGAAAGATTAGCAGTTTATCAGTATAAGTTAGTTTGAACATTTACTAGCATTCATCCGTTTAACAGTTTAATAGTACAGGATCAGTTTTAAGGTTTATGAGCACATTGAAAAAAGCTGGTGTTAAATTTGTTGCAGCCACGAAGTTTTATAAGAAGACCCCATCTCCATGCGGCCTTTGGAAAATTTGGACGAGTAGATTCGCATTTAGTCAGTTTGCATCGTTCGTAACGCTTCTTGAGAAAAAGCGTTAAGTAAAGTTTTGCAAATGGCGGCGTCAACAAACTATGTTAGAAAAAAAGAAGACAAGATTGAGGAACGTTACTTCTTCTGCACTAGGAGAGTCATTTGGATCATTTTGGACGTCAAATGTCATGTGTTCCATTTTAAATGCGCCAAATTGAAGAAATTTCGAATGTAAATTATTGAAAGTTCCACAAAAGTGCCACTGGTTTTAATTTTGTTTATCAGTTACCATGACGAGACAACTTCCGTATTGGGAAAAATCATGTGTTTCGAAGTTATTCCATAAGAGGTGCTACAAGCGATGTAAACAGTTAGGTATATTCACTTTATTCACTAGCTAACTTAATTTCGTTGAATGCAAAAAATCTAGAGAAAATGCTTCTATGCTAAGTAGTAAATGCTAGTAAATGCGAGAAAATTAAAAGTTGGGTAATTATAATTATAACTTATCTGCCTGTCAACATGTATGTCACTCAAATACGAAATATCCGACAAAATCATCTTGACAGGTGACTGTCAGTTTGAAGACAACACTTCACGTTGCTCTAAATCAGAAAAAACAGTCTCAACGTGATAAATTTGCCTTAGATTCTCAAAATAAAACTGCGTGGCTCAATTTGGTTGCAACTCTAAAGAATATCGGTTTTGTTGTACTTTCAAGGATTGGCGTTTTTCTGTGCATTCGTCAGTATCACAGTTTATTAGCAAATGTTATTTTAACGGTTTAATACCATACTTCAGTTTGATATTTTGTTATAATACGTCAGATTTTAACATTTTTTAGTTTAGGCAAGTTTAACAGTTTATTATGATAAGAAAGTTTAGCAGTTTATCAGTATAAGTCATTTTTAAGATTTATTAGCATACATCAGTTTAAAAGTTTATGTGCATAGGGTCAGTTTTACGCTTTATTAGTACAGTCAGTTTAACAGGTTATTAGCATCCGTCAGATTGACATTTTTTAGCGTAGTCAGTTTAATAGTTTAATAGCATTAAAAAGTTTATAATTATAACTTACTTTAAAGATTGATTAGCATACAACAGTTTAACAGTTTATTAGTATGTGTTGGTTTAACGATTGATTGCTACACATCAGTTCGAAATTTTGTTAAAATGCGTCAGTTTTTAACATTTTTTTGTTATTAGAAAATTTTCCAGCTTATTAGTATGTCAGTTAAAAATGTATTAGCGTACATTAGTTTAACAGTGTATTAGTACAGGGTAAGTTTCTGGGTTTATTAGCATACGTCATATGAACATCTTATTAGCATCCTTCATTTAAATAATTTATGATCATACGTTAGTTTGACATTTTGTTAGCATACGTTATCTCAACATTTTATAAGTATAAGAAAAAAATAAAGTTTAGCAGTTCATCAGTACAAGTCAATTTAAAGATTTTTTAGTATTTACTGTTTATCAGCTTGAAAGTTTATTAGAATAGGATCAGTTTCAAGATTTATTAACATACGTTACCTTAACAGTTTATTAGCTTATGTTAGTTAAACGGTTTATTACTATATGTCAGTTAGATATTTTGTTAGATTACGTCAGCTTTTAACAGTTTTTTAATATAAGAAAGTATAACAGTTTATTGGTATGAGAAAGTTTAGCATTCTGTGAGTATAAGTCATATTTTAAGATTTATTAGCATTCACCAGTTTTAATCTGTCAGCTTGAAATTTTGTTAGCATACGTCAGTTTAGCAGTTCAATTGTATAAAAAAGTTATTAAAAGTTATATGTTATAAGTTATTATAAGTCAGTTGGAAGATTGATCAGGATACATCATTTTAACACTTTATTAGTACAGTGTCAGTTTCTAGGATTATGTGCATATGTCAGTTTAAAAGTGTACTAGCATATTGTCAGTTTCAAGATTTATAATCATACGTCAGTTTAATAGTTTATAAGAATAAGACATTTTACCAGTTTGTTAGTATAATTCAATTTCTAGAATTAGTAGTAAATGATGAGTTTCAATGTTTATTAACATACGTCAATTTTACAGTTTATTAGCATACGTCAGTTTAGCACTTTGTCAGCATCCGTGAGTTTGATATTTTTGGCATACGTCCTTTGAACAGTTTATTAGTATCAAAATGTTGAACAGTTTGCTAGTATAGAAAAGTTTAGCAATTTATTTGTTTAAGTCAGTTTAAAGATTTATTACCATACACCAGTTTAACATTTTATGATCACAGGATCAGATTTAACGTGTATGAGCATACCCCATTTTGACATATTGTTATCATACGCCAGATTAACACTTTTTAGTATAAGAAAGTTAAACAGGTCATTGTTGTAAGAAAGTTTAAGCAGCTTATTAGTGTAGGCTTTGTTTAAGAATTTATTATCATATTTTAGTTTAACGGTTTATTAGAATGCATCAGCACAATAGAAATGTAGTAATAATTTTTTTTTTCTAGCATGATTAGAACGATGTTTACTTTAACACTTTATTAGCATATGTCAGTTTAACATTTTGTTAGCCTACGTCAGTTTTCCAGTTTATTAGTCTAAGAAAGTTTAGCAGTTTATGCTTCTAAATCAGTTTGAAAATTTATTAGCATACATCAGTTTAACAGTCTATTAGTATTTGCTCGGTTTTAACGCTCATTAGCATACGTCACTTTAACAGTTTATTAGCATGCGTCAGTTTAACGGTTTATTAGTATACTTCAGCACAATAAAAATGTAGAGATACAAAATTTATTGCAGGTATAATTAGAATGGTATTTACTTTATCATGGTTTTGATTCCCATAGTTCTCGTACTTGGGATACGAAATGCCGAGTTGTTATGTTTGTTTTCTTTTGCATATCGTATCCCATGTAGCCGATACTTTATAACCTAAGTGATCGTCACTTCGTACCCAAAGTCGTCGGTACTTCCTACACTACATCACAAGGAAACATTACCTTTAGACATCGAGATAATGAAGGAATTCGCTTGATAAAGTATATGTGTAGCATTTACACTAGAAAAGGAAATTTTTCTGGCAGATAAATCGTAACCTGAAATGAATGTTTAATTTACCCTTTGTTTCTTGGTAAGCTTAACATCTAATTAGTATGTGTGAATTAAACAGTTCATTTGCAAACATAGTTTTAACAATGAGAAATTTATCTAACCCCAGGATATTGTTAATAATTTTGATAGATATAAGGAAAGTGTTTATAGGGGTTTTAATGTTATTGCATACATTCTTGATAGGCAAAATGAAACAATAATTGGAGAAAATATTAAAATATCAAAAATACTGTCATCAAAGCAATGAGAAAGCTACCAAAGAATCAAAATGCTAAACTAGATTTGTTACCTTCCTTTGTAATCAGGGACTGTGAACTGTATTTTTACTTATGTACTTAAAACTATTCAGAATCTAGCATTGGAATATAGTACATGTAAAGACGAATAGAAAAATTTCAGGGTAAGGTTTCTAAATCAGAAGAAAAAATATACATATACGTGTTGTGATCCTAAATAACTTTACTAGAATTTTTAAAGCATGCCTAAGAAATTATCTTTAGGATTATTGCATGTACTTTATTGACAAATCGAAATGGCTTTATTCCGCAAAAATCTACTACTTCAACTTAACTAATTTTCACTCAGAAAACCAATAAGGATTTAGTTTTTGAATATGATCAGTATGATGTTGTCTTTAGTGACATTTCTAAATAATTTGATTGAAGGTCAACCACAATATGCTAACAGAGAAAATGTATGACATAGCGATTCTGTAAAAACTGTTACTTCTCATCGAATCGTGTCTAACAAATATATGTCACGTTTTACAATACCATTATCTAGAGTACCTCAAGAATCAGCTTTGGGTTTAGTGGTTTTTATAACATTTGTAAATGATGTATTACTTACTTTTGACTGTTACCATCATCTATATGCAGATAATATAGAAAAATGTTTTTACCAATTGCGAATCTAAGCTCTTGTATACATTTCCCAGCCAATCTAAATCTTCATAACAACTGATGCAAAATGAATTAATTGAGTTTAAAAAGCATCCAAATACAAAATACCAAAGGCGTTTTTTAAAAATATTATTCTTGGAAAGAGGATAATGTCTATCCTGGTGGTTCTAATCACCATTACCTGAGTAATAGATTTCAGATTTTATCACTTGAAGACCGTGCATTTCAGGAACTTAAATCAGTCAACAAGAATTATATCTTCTTCATGACACTTGAAGAATTTACTAGTTCTATGCATACATTTACTGTAAAAATTCACATTCTTTTAAGGCAATTTAACAGTATATTAGTATTTTATTAATATATGTTATTTTGAAATTTTATCAAATTGTATTTTCACCTAGAACTGTTTATATTTCATATAACTTCCTTAGTTTGAATTTAAATATAAAATTCTCGGTTATGTTCACACTTAAAGAATTTTTAAAAGCATATTTAATAATTTGATTTAATGTCTTTTGTCACGTACAAAAATCCTTTATCTACCATTATACATAATTCCGAGCAGTGTGGTGTGATTTGTGTAGTCACAATGCAGCGAAAAGTGAAAAAATCGGATTTTGCTATTTCTCAAAATGTTATCCTAAACCGGCACTCCATGGTCCTGAATCGGCACATAATTTTTTCCGCTTAAATGCAAGGAAAAAGGCAGGTTATGTAAGTCATGGAAGGAAATAGAAAAATATCACCACCGAACACAGACAAGCAGCATACTATTAAATTAGAACACAAGTAAAAAAAAATAAACAAAAACAACAAAAAAGGTGCGGAATGAGGACAACAAAACTAAACTAATAAAAGAGAATTGAAAATTGAAGGTTTCTAGAAATTTTATATAGATTTTTGTGTTTCTGTTTGGTTGGATTTTATCAAAATTGAAATCATTGAAGCAAAAATTGTTTACTAAAATAGCCATGATATTCTTAAAAAATTTTTTTAAAATAAAACGTAGTCAAACAAAATTGTAATCAGTCATTCAACGCATAGAATCAGCTTTTCATAATCAAAATTTTATAGAAATGGCAGCTTTTACCTAAAATTAACAATTTTAACCTTAATTAACAACAGGCCTCTTTTTGTTCATTTAAAACCTAAGTTTAATTTTTTGAACCCTCATTAATAAACTTGTATGATCACAAATTAAAAACTTTTAATACACTACCGACGGATTGTATCGGACAACAATTCGGGGGACCTATTAAAAATTAGTCTTTGAAAGGTGATAACTCCATCTAGAATTAACGCAAAAATATATTTTTTTTATCTGTTACAAAGATTATTATATTCTGCGTTAAAAGAGCCTTAGTTGAATAACTTTGGTGTAATGATCGTTTAATTATCATATAAGAAAGGCAAAAATATAATTCCGATCTTTAGGGAATTTTGTACTGCAATTTATTTCAAATTCAGAATTTTAAAACAATAAAATTATTATTTCATGAACCCATACAGATTTTTTAGTGTGTAATGGCTCAAATTAATGATAAAATCTTAAAGTTCTCTTTTGTAATATATATAATTATTATATTTATTTTTCTAGCTTTGGCTAAGAGCTGTAGTTAAAGTACAAAGTTCCCAAAAAATCTGAAGCTTTTTTTGTCTTTCTCACGTGATAATTTAATACCTGTAATGTCAAATCACTTTAATTCAAACGCGTTTCACGCAGGATTTAATAAGCTTTCCAGCAGTTTTTTTGAAAATATTTTTATCTATATTCTGGGTGACACTATCGCCTTTCAAAGTTGAAACTAATTTTTAATAAGTCACGCGGTTCGGGGTCGGATACTATCCGTCGGCAGCAAATGTGCTGTACAGTTTAAAATTAAAGGTTTTCAGATTTTACAATTTTCAGTTTTAAATTTAGGCCTTTGTAATTAGAAGATATTGAATTCAAGATCTGAGATTCATTTGATTTTTTTTTTAATTTAAAAATTTATGATTCTGCAGCGGTTTTTTTTTAACTTGAAAGTCTATCTACTCAAAAACCCCACCCTTTTTTCTTGAACGTTTTTTAAATTCGTCAGAAAAAAGGCCTTTTTCATTCAAAAAATTGCTTTTTCCCAAAAAGATCTGGAATAATTGACACTGTTAAATTTAATATTAAACTCTAAATATATAAAATCAAAATATAATTGCAAAAAAAATATTTGAATTTCTATCCATAAAATTAGGTTTTTGACCAATGAGATGAATTTTTGACCTGAAATGATGATTTTTCAACCAAATGTTCGAATTTTTAAATAAAATATTATGTAACTTTATAATTTAACAAAAAAATAAGACGATTATATTTTCGAATTAAAAAATTAATTTTTTGTTAATTAAACTAATTTTTAACTAATTAAATTTTACAAAAAAGAAGAATTAAAAAAAGAGTTATATCCTCAACCAAAAATGTGAACTTTAAATACAAAAATTAATTTTTTACCAAAAAAGACGAATCTCTACCAATTTTAACAAAACAGAAGATATTTCGACTATGAAAGACAAATTATTAAGAAAATAAATGAATTCTTAACCTAACAGTCAAATTTTCAAATAAAAAATTTAACTTTTTAACTGAGAATAAAATAGTTAAAGTTTTAGTTCAAAAAATGAATTTTTAACCAAAAATGATACGAATTTTCCAGAAAATGGTTAAATTTTTAGCCAAAAAGATGATTTGCAAAAAAATGATTATCTAAAAATAGAATTTTTAATAAGCAAGAATAATTTTTCGCGAAATAGTAAAGTTTTTAAGTGAAAAAGATGAATTATTTACAAAAAATGTAATTTTAAAATTTTTAGATAAAAATATTATTAAAAAATACTAATTTTTAAACAGGTGAATTCAACGAAAAATAAACAAATTTTTAACGAATTAATTAAGTCAACAACTAAAGAGATTAATTCTAAAAAAGCAAGATGAATTTTTTACTCCTAGAGAAATTTTAATTGTATCAGTCTAATTTTTACCAAATATTTGAATTTTTGACTTATGAAGGAAAAATTTTCAGTCAAAAAGGAAATAATTAAATTTCCAGATCAAAGAATAAATTTTTAATTAAAATAAAGGAATTTTCCATACAATAGTTAAATTTTCAAAAAAATAATTGATTTTTAATAAGTTTAATTTTCTTGGAAATTATTTTAATTTTTAATCCAAAATTTTAAGTGGAAAATATAAATTTTGAACAAGAAAGTTAATTAACGACCAAATTGCGACCAAACAGACGAATTGTCGAGAAAAAAGGATAAATCTTCTACAAAAACGGATGATTTTTTAACCAACAATTTGAATTTTAAATTATAAACGACAAATTTGCAACCAGAAATATGACAGTTTAATTTTTTATTACAAAAAAATTAATTTTTAACCACAAATGATCCGAATTTGTAATAAAATCGTTTATCATATAATATAATAATAAAAGCGAACTCATTATTTATTATTAGATTGACGATTATATCAAATAGGATGTGTATTTCGTATTTAAAAATAGGAGGAGGGTCACCTTATCTGTTAAATAACACTTTGAGGGAGGTTTCATCAAAATATGACAAATTTTCTCAAGAGGAAGGGGTATGCTGAAAATCACTGAAAATAGCGTCACATAACATGTGGACGCTCCCTCAGGGGTCATAGTTCAGCAATGAATAGTGCGATGCAAAATGCTAGACGTCAGAGCTGAGGGTTCAAATCTCAAAGGCCAAATATGAGAAGTCAGAAAAGCAATCTTTCTCAGCGTCAAGAGTCAGGTGTCAAAGGTCAGAATTCAAAGGTTAAATGTCCAAAAGAGAAGTGTAAAGTGTAAAGAATCAAGGTCAAAGGCAATATGGTCAAACATCAGGTATTAAGAGGCAAATGTGCATGGTCTCAAAAAAGCTTTGAAATTTAAAAAATCAAGAAAACAGTTTCAACTCTCAAAGGTAAGGTGTCAAAGGTCAGAGGTCGAAGATCAGGGTTCTTTGGTAAGGGGTCATAGTTTAGGCGAGAATTTTTACGTGCAAAATGTGAGTGTTTAGAGCTGAGGAATTAAATCTCAAAAGCTGAATATGAGGTCAGAGTTCTAGGTAAAAATGTCTTCGTTCCTCAGCATAAAGGTCAGGTGTTAGAGGTGAAAAGTCGAATGTAAAATGTCAGAGGAAAAGTATAAATTGTCAAAAATTAAGGTTGAAGACGCGACTTGAGGTATCCAAGGTTAGAAGTGAAAGGTTATGTGTCAAAAGAAAAATCTAAAATGCCGATAATCAAGGTAAAAGACTCGAAGGTCAAAGATCAGGTGTCAAGAGTCAAAAGTGCAATGTCAAATATCCAAGAAAGACTATGAAATATTAAATGTCAAGATAAGAGTTTCAACCCTCAAAGGTCAGATGTTCATATTCAAAGGTCGAAGGTTAGGGATCAGTTTTAAAGGGTCATAGGCCAGGAATGAATTGTTACAATCAAAGTGCCAGAGGTCAGAGCTTAGAAATTAAATCTGAAAAGCCAAATATGAAAGACCAGATTTGTAGATAAAAGTCTCAAAGTATCTCAGCTTCAAGGATCAGGTGTCAGAGTTGAGAAGTCAAAGGTCAAATGTCACAGGAAAAGTTCAAAATTTCCTAAATCAAGATTATAGACTCGATTGTCATAAGTCAGGTGTCAAGAGTCAATGTAGCGATGTAAAATGTCCAAGAAAGGCTATGAAATGTCGAAAGTCAAGATAAATGATTCAACCCTGAAGAGTCAGGTGTCAACAGTCAGAGGTCGAAGGTCAGGGATCAGTTGTAGGAGGTCATAGGTCTGGAGTGAATTGTTACGAAATAAAATTTTAGAGGTCTAAATTGAAGAATCAAACCTCAAGTTCAGAGGTCTAAGTAAAAGTTTCAACATTTCTCAACCTCAAGGATCAGGTGTTAGAGGTTAAAGTTCAAAGGTCAAATGTCAGGAAAAGTTCAAAATGAAGAAAATTAAGATTGAAAACTCGACTGTCAAAGGGCAGATGTCAAGGTTGAAAGGTCAAAGTTTAAACTTGCAAGGAAAAATTCGAAATCTCAAAAGTTATATGAGGATGCTCCCTCTGATTTTCCATCTGTCTGGGTCAAAAAACCGGAAAAGCCTGAGGGCGCCAACCCAAGAAACGGCTCATAAACTAGAATACTAAGGTCGTCGATCTTGAGGGCCCTGATCGAGGGATCGACAAATGAAGATCAACTGCCATCCCTAAATCATTCCTGGTAGGTCGGTGCGTGTTTCCGTGGTACGTCAAAAAGCAAGGAAGACAAATCGGATCCATGAAGTATGAGGCTGCGATAAACCATAATCTGCTACCCCTTTCTTCCTTTTCCTTCACTCTATCAGTCTCTCTTTATCTTTTGAGAGCTGTAATAAGGCCGCATTAGCATAAGTGTGCCCAGTGCGTGTGCATCAACCCTAACTATCGTTACGATGAAGTGGCGGCAAGAGGGGGGAGGGGGTGAAAAATATCGGTACTTTTTGAATGAGTGAGAGAGAGAGAGAGAGAGAGAGAGAGGAAATGATGAGAGGGGAAGGTGAGAGTCGCGTCGAATTAGAGAAAATTACGGAACACCTCGTAAATACATCGTCGGCTAAGTGGTTGATTGGAGATCGTAGAGCCGGACTACCGCTAAATTATATCCCAACGCGGGACTTATCTCCGGCATCGCGATCGCTCTTGTAAATTAAGGCACCGACGATCTCGTTGTCTTCTGCCCGAGATGTCGATCCGGAAGTTAAAATCATGTACCAATTGTGGATAAGCCTTTGGGGGCTTCCAGATATTATGTTAGGCTATTTTTAGAGTTCTTTAACCAACCTTTTCTTTTGGGACTTTTTTTGACATCTTTGTGAAACCCCAACCCTCCCTTTTCGAAACCTTATGTGAGAGTGAAGCTTAAATTTCTCGTATTTTTAACTCTTAAGTGGTACTCTGGGTCTAGATGACCCAGGACAATTTTTTTGAAATAGTTTCCATGGAAATACCAAGAAATGCATAGAATTTAAAAACTGATGTAAAACGTTATTTTTATTTTTTTTTAAAGTAAAAAACACCTTGCAGCTCTAATTGATACCTTTTTTAAGCTTACACCATTATTTTTATTTTTGTATGAAAGTGGGTCATTACAAGAGTAAGCAGTTTGATTTTGGTGCAAAAATAATAAACATTGAAAAATTTATCTAATTTCGTGTGATAAATTTTAATGTATGTTTTTAGAGTCGCTGAATCGGAAACTGAGTTCCAAAAATTCCCAGCACGTCAGGGTTCTGACATAACCTCAAAAAAACATAAACCTTTTTTTTAGTTTATTTTTCCGGATCTAAAGGTTAGATCATGTTTCTTATATGTTTTTGAGGTCGCTGAATCTGAATCTGAGGTCCAAAATGCCCCAGAATGTCATGGTATCTACATACCCTTCATAATACCTAGTCGCCAAAGCTATTTAACGTTTTGAGGTTTTAACTTTAGTATTAACTCTGGGGTATTTTAATCTTGGATTTGGATTCAGCGACCCCAAAAACATATATATAAACGTAATCTGACATCCAGACCCGGAAGAACATACTCGAATAAAACAGTTATGAGATTTTTTCTGAGGTTTTTTCAGAAGCCTGACGTGCTGGGGGTTTTTGGGCCTTAAATTCCGATTCAGCGACCCCAAAAATCTATAATAAACATGATCTGATCCCCAGACTCGAGAAAGAAAAAATAGGTTTTTTTTAGTTTATGTCAGAACCCTGACATGCTGACTTTTTATCACCTCGGATTCGGATCCAGTGACCCCAAAAACTTATAGTAAAAATGGTCTGACCTACAGATCAGGAAAAAGATTTTTTGTGTGGTTGTGTAATAAATTAAAATTATTTTTCATCAGTAACAGAATTTTCGTAATTAAATTCTTGCAATATTTTTTTTTATTTAAGTGTTAATTTAAGAGATTTGAGGCCGCCCATAATCTTTTTTCACACTTATTTAAAGAATTTTTGTTTTGACCTTTTTTCAAAATACTCATTTTTCAGTTTTTCGCTTAAATTTACACTGAATTAAAAGAATTAAAAAAAATAATTTTATTAGGAATTTCTTTTAATTAAAAATTCTACTATTTGCTTGAACATCAAACCAGTTTCTTGAAAATCAACTGCTTTTTTAAATACTAATTTCTTTAAATTGAAAATTTAAATATTCTGTTGAAAATTATTTGTATTTTTGGTTAAAACCTAATTTATTTCATTGAAAACTTATATATTCCATTTTTGGTTGAAAATTTAATTTTTTTATTAATTAATTTTATTAATTAATTAATTATTTTTTTAACTATTTTGTTAAGAATTCATTTTTTTGGTCAAAATTTAAACTACTAAGGTCAAAGTTGCAATAATAATATCGGTCAAAATTAATTTTTTAATTTGATAATTCATCTCTTTGGTTTAAATTTCGTTTCCTTTTTGGTTATAAATTTTTTTTAAATTTCGAATCCATTTATTCCATTTTCAGTTAAAAATTCAACTTGTTTTAGTTTAAAATTAAATTTTTATTTCAAATTCATCTCGTTTGAATTAAATTTCTGCGATTTGGTTAAAAATTAAATTATTTGTTAGAAAATAAAACTATTTTGTTAAAAATACATTTTTTTGTTTAAAACTCATCTCTTTGGTTAAAATTTTTACTATTCCGTTGAAAACTCGTTTTTCTTTTTTGTTGACAATTAATTTTTTTAATCAAAATTTATCTATGCAATTATGGGCTTAAAATTTAAAATTTTTAATTTCAAATTCAGCTATTATTTGGAATTTATCTCATTTGATTAAAAATTCTACTAAATGGTTACAATTTAAAATTATTTTATTAAAAATGCAACTATTTTGTTAAAAGTTAATTTTTAGGTTGAAAATGCAATTATTTAGTTGAAAGTTGCACTATTTTTTTATTTAAAATTAATTTTGTATTGTTGAAAATTCATCTCTTTGGTTGAGAATGAAATATTAACTATTAAATGGTTTATTTAGAATTTGTTTTTTTATTGAATATTCAGCACAATAATTTATTTAAATAGACGAATTTTTAACAATATAGTTTAGTTTATAATTTAAAATGTCAAATATGTAAGAAAACAGTTTAAATTTTGAATGGGAAAAGATTTTTTAACAAAAAATTTAGTATTAAATCCAGAATTTAATCCAAAATTAGTTGAATTTTTAACTAAATGAGCTAAGTTTCCAGCTATAGAATTCAAAATTTAACTAAATATTTAAATTTTCCACAAAAAAATCATTTGTCGACCAAGAAGATTCATTTTTTATCTAAAAAGACGAATTTTCAACTGAATAAATGAATTTTATGCCAAATATTTTAATTTTCACCCAAAACATATAAATTTTAAACAGCAGAATTTATCATTTAACTAAATATTTTAATTTCTTAACAAAAAATTTATTTTTTGACCAATACGATTAATTTTTCATCCAAAAAGACAAAGTTTTAACAATAGAAATATATTTTTTACAAAATATTAATATTAATATAA
>JAAAKG020000001.1:1765830-1781227 GCA_010014905.2 Druon quercuslanigerum | reverse complement strand
ATGAACATCTGCATGTTAGGTGAGACCATCTTACCCTTTGAACATCTACATTTAAACATCCATTTTTCTCCGTGAACAATTAACTATTGCAGTACATTAAAATTGAATTGATTCATGTTGCACAAGATTCTGATTTTTCTCTGCTGTGTCTAATCTCAAACAATGAGAAGGTCTCGCGAGTCCAAAAATCGTCCGCTGGAAAAACTACCACCCGCCGACTCGAATTAGGACCTGCTAAGGTTACCCCCCCCCCCCCATTGCATTCAGCGCGTTAGCCCCTAGCTTGCTTTTTCTCGCCTGGGAGTATAATTTAGAAGGTTAGCGTACCTGAGATATTTAAACTGGACATTGTAAACAGAAATCGTAAATTTCATTTCCCGGATTCCCCAAAATAAAATTAAGCTGTTGTCCCTTTTCTTTCCAGTTTAGAAATTCCCCATGGAGTGTATTACTCTAAAATTCGAAGATTGCAAAAAATCTTTGATTAAAATGAAAATTTTTGGTCCATTTAGGTTGTAAATTCAAGTGCTTTACTTCCTTTTTTAAATGAATACTTTGATGTGAAAAAATCAAACTGAATTTTTTTGTATACACATTCAAGTATGTTGTTAGTAATTTAAAAATTCATGTACTTTCGTAGAAATTGCATTTTGTTGTTGTTACAATTTAAACTTTATTTGTGTAACATTCGTCTTTATATAGTTCGAAAATTTATTTATTTAAGTAGAATCTTTATATTTTTTGCTTAAGAATGCATCTGTTTGGTTCACATGGATCTGTTTTGGTAAAAAATGTAATCTTTTTTTAAAAATTCGTTCTTTTTTCATTTTAAAAATAATTTTTAAACTTAAAATTGATTTGTCTTTTTCAGTAGAAAAATAATCTTCGATGAAAATTAATTTCTTCTGAGAAAAATGTAACTAGTTTGAAGAAAATTCGTGGTTTTTTGATTGAAACTTCATCTTCTTGGATAAAAATTCAATTTTATAGTTAAAAAATAATTTGGTTGCAAATTTAAATATTTTTAGTTGAAAAGTCGTTTTTTTCAAACAATAATTTATAAACTTAAAATTTAACCATTTTAATTATGATGTTTGCACTTTTTCTTTGTTGAGAATTCCATTATTTGGTGCAAATTTGGTGCATTGAAAAGGCTTGTTTCTTGGAAGAAGATTATTCTTCTTGGAGGAAAATTCACATAAATAGTTATATTCAACTAATTGGTAAATATTTAAACTATTTTCTTGAATTTCAAATTTACATTTTTATTGAAAATTCATATTTTCGAGTAAAAATTTAAACTATTTGAATAATAAACCCCGTCATTAATCTTAAAAGTATTTTTTAAAACATTCAAACAGATTTCCAAAATTTCAAAAAAAAAAATAATCTGGAAGATTATCAGGCATTTAAATAAATTTGGCAGGTTTTATTAAAAATGATAGGAAAAAGTCGAATCATTTTAAACGATATTCAAAAGTTTTAAAAGAATTTCAAAAATAATTGAAATGTTGAAAAGATTCTAAATAATTAAAAATAAAATTATATACGAAAATTTCATTAAGATTCATATGAAAGTTAAAAATGGGTTTTCACATTAGAAAATTAATTTTAAGGGAATATTTAAGAAGATGTCAAAAGAATTCAAATAAATTTAAGAGATATTTATAAATTAAAGAAAAAATAATTTAACATTTAAAAAGATTCCAACCAAATTTTAACGCAAATGTAGATTTTTTAAGATTTTAAAACAAAATTTTAAAGCTATTTAGGGATTTTTCTGGCAACATTTCTCAACGATTTTTTGCTTTAAAAATCGTTTTTTTCATTATGCTTAAAAAGAGTATAGAACTGAAACGAATTCAAAAGAATAAAGAGAAATTGAACAATTATTACTTTATTTTAAGAAATCGATTCGATTAAAAGATATTTAGAAGTTTTTAAGTAATTTAAAAATAATTTAAAATTTGGAATAATTGCAAATACTGTTTAACAAAATATTTATGTTTGATGATCTTTAAATAAGATTTTGACGTTTTTAAATGATTTTTTAAGCTTTTCCAATAACAAAAAAATATACTCAAGATTCGGGTACAAATGTTTAATGATTTTTCTTTTTACAAAATAATCGTAAAAGAATATTCAGATGATTTCAAAACAAATTTTTACGTATAAATAACAATTGAACAATTATAACTTGTGATAACCTAAAATTAAAAGAATTTAACTTCTGATTTAAAAAGTGGTAATTAAAATATTGTAATCTATCAAGTTTGAATGCTTTTCACTGAAAATTGCTTAAAACGATATAATTAAAAAATTCAAATTCTATAATTCATTCTTCAATTTAGAACATTGAAAATTGAATTTTTTGTTGACTATTCGATAAGCCCAATTTATGAAAGCTACAATTCTTTATTTTGCAGTTAACCGATATTTATTTTAAAATTGGAAATTAAAAATGATTTTTGTTTTTTAAAATTAATTTTAATTAATTTAATTCTTATAATAATATGTATATTGAATAAGTCTAATGTGTACAATATTTTGAAAATTAAAGTCATAAGGTTAATGATTAGTCAATTTTTAAATTAATATCGTGTAAATTTTGTATATTTCAAATTCTGTGTGTGTAAAACGCAATTTCTTTAGAATCTTTAGATGCTAAAATTATTTTATTTAAAATTGAAATCACTAATAGTTAAATCATTTTAAATTTATCGAAAATGTTCCCAGGTGAATTATTGCAGATTTATGCATATAAAATTGCAATCAAATCTCACTTTTAAAACGTTAAAAATGGTAAAATTTGTGAAGCTTTCAATTTCCAGTTTAAAGGTCTTCAAAACAGGATAAATTTATATTCTAAGCCTTCCAAAGTAGCATACGATATAGACATTCTGAGAATGAGCCGTTACGAGGCTGGTGCAAGCGGTGCGGTGCATCAGGGCCCCCAAGACCCTCAAGACGGCCCTGATACAAAGGGATTATAAGTACAATGGATACTAATTTCAAGCTCTCACGTATGCCCCCCTTTAATCTGTCGCGAGATATACTGGGCGAAAGCAAGTGAGGGGTAGCAATGGTGGGAGTATACTTATAGGCAGGTATCAATGCGATTCGGGCGATCACCCTTCCTCGCAGGCAATTTTTTTCACACTTTCTTTACTATGTACCCTTTTTTCTGAAAATATTCCTACTGTGATTAGCTGTCGAATTTTTTTTTTTCACTCAGAAGCTCCACTATTTGCGGCGTGCTTATCATATTTCTGTCTCTCTCGCACACACAACTCAGAATTTCCACGGGTGCCCCCAGCCCTCTTAACAGGCTGTGTAATTAATTTTTAAATAATTTTTTGGCCAATAAACCCAGTTTTATTAAAATTGTCTCTTTAGCACTCTTTGGACTGACACCCTTCAATTATACGCGCTTTAAATTTCGCACGAACAGCGCCCAATGAGGGCCGCTGTCGAAGTTGAGATCACTATGCGGCAAAGGGACCAGCATACAAAAAGCTATACGAGTAAATTTATTAACGAAAAAAGGAATCGGGGAATATAATATTTCAGAATATGTGTAGGAACACTTCAGAATATATGAAAATATTTAGTAAGTATACCAAGAAGATGGAAGGTGGTCGACCGCTCGGTTATATATAATTTGAACAGGTCGAAGAAAATTCAAATTTGATAAAATTTAAATAAATTGAACAAGACCTGTAAATTTTTCCATTATTAGTGCAGATTTATCAACCGATTATCAAGAACTTGAAAAAATTTAATTATATCACGACTCATTCAGATACTTCTTAACATTTAATTTAGCCATGGCTATAATTTCAGTTATTGTAATCTCATAACAATGAAAGGCTCATTCGCGGTATAGGTATACGAAAGTTGCCTTCTGCTTCCAGTGAGGAGCACGACCCCCAATTTCATATTTCGAAATATTTATGGCTTAGGCGCTTAGGTCTCAGGCAACGTCTCAAGCTCAACTTTCGTCCTGTCTAATCTAATTGACATCTCAAGGCCGAACATTATGTCAAAATTGGCCTGCCAAGTCAATACTTTAAATTCACTTGACAGGATCTGGTCCATATCAGGTTTTTACGCTTTTCAAGGACAAATATTTTCCCAGTATGTATATGAATTGTATATACTTTTTGCCTAGTCTGAAATCAAAAGTTATAATGTTTACATACACTTGTATATTTCATAATAATTACTTTAGTTACAAGAAATATTTTTTAATTTCAATTTTGAATTGCGCGCCAACTGCGATCCTAACGCACGCGCAGTAGATCAGGAGTTACTTTCTTCTTTTGGCGCAATAGCGCGCCCCTATCGCTAATTCTCACTTTTTTTCTTGATTAAAAACTGATTCTTTTTAATCATATAAAAAAATCCAGTCCCCGAATACCGGTTGTGAGTCCAATCGTCAACCTGAAATACTTAGAAATTAAAATCCTTAAATTCAGGACGTATTATTTTCCACTTAATAAACTGTTAGTAAAGTTGATTAATTGAATGCGTAAAATAAAATAACAAAACTTTTCAATTCACATTGTTTATTATATTTAAGAAGCAAAAAAGAATTCGCTTTCTTCAAATGACTAACTTGAAGAAATCTTTGAGCGGAGATATAATCCATAAAATTAAACTCATTTTTAAATTAAAGTCAAAGATATATTTTATTGGCTCAAAAATATTGAATTCAACGAAACAATTCTTTGACTTCAATCTTAGATAACTCTTGAATATAACAAAAGTACTCCAATATTTGTTCTCCAAAACTCTAAAGTTTAAAAACTAACTCAAAATATAATCAGAGTCAGCCCTTTTAAAATAAAATCCGCAATTTACAGTAGTCGAAAAAGTAGCTTTTTCTAAAACCAATTTTAAACTTTATAAAATAATATAGATAAAAATCCGCGTAAATAACCGAAATTTTGGTTTACAGGTTGGGCCCTTATCGTCAGCCTGAGATTGTTTATATAAAAGAAATTATTTATTTTCGCTTTCCTTACACAAACGAATTCTACAATTTATTCTCGCAAAGAGCAAACAAGTCCGAATCTTGGATCGTAAATTGTTATTCAAATTTCTTTGCGATACATGAGGTGAGTCTGCAATTTATAGAGATACAAATGTATTACTATCTAATAAAATCGGTTTAATGACCAACGTCCATTCTGACTCAACTTCCGATCTTAGAGCTTTAATATAAAGTGGATGAAAGTTCGCTCTAATTTTTTTCTTCAATTTTTAAAATGAAAATCTAGTTAAAACTTAGCCCATGCAACAAAAATTAAAAAGAAAAAATCAATTGCACGCGTACAAATTAAAAAAGCAAAATTGTAAACATAGAGTTGCCCTTTAAAAAACGGCCGCATACAATAATAACTAAAATCCACTTAAAGTACAACCTCAATATCAAGAAACCCTACAATTCGAAAATTTCGTCAAAATAGACTCGCACGTCTACTCGTCATCTATCAAGTTACATTATGCAGTCCTGGTCTCACCCTAATTTCTATTTCTTCACTTGACACTTCCTACCGATATTCCTCAACGCTTAAAGAACGTTTCAGAAATCAGCGACACCAAAGTAGCACTTTTCATGGGGGAAAAAAATGGAAGTCGAAAACGAGACGACAAAATTAAAGTCCAAAAGTAGAGATCACATTGAAAAAGAAAGTCAAAAGTCAATCTATGGGCTGACAAAACTGAAAAGCTCGCTGAACGACGAAACGATGCATTTTTAATACAATGTTGGTACACTTTATTTTCGCAATCACTAATTATTCATATAATATTGTACAAATTATTACAGTAAACTATATCATTTCTGTAATTACGTCTATGAATGCTCTCAGTTTTACCAACATGTGATCACCGTAATTAGTGGCTGGCAAATAGCCGAGTTTAAATAATACAGCCTGAGTGCAAAAGCACACCGTATTTTTATGCCCTTCGCACGAATACGTTTTCTCTTCTAAAATTATTATTTCCTATAGTAACGTACAAAAATTATGAGAAGTCGAAATTATTTAAATTAAACCCGTTACTCTCTTTTTTTAAGGACTATCTACATGTTAATAATAATATAAGCCTATCGTCATCGCAGGGAGTTTTTTTTCGCAAGAAGAAAATTGATGTACTCCCCCCCCCCCCTCACATTCTCCAGAAATCTATCTTCGATTCGCAACATTAGTTGTGTTACACAGGCCCTCGACTCGACGTAATGTTCGTGGTTTTTACAACTTTAAGAGAACTAAAGAAAGGTGTAAGAATTTCGACTCGTAAAGAAGAAAATCAAGACTCGTAAAGAACAGAAGGCTCGCAAAAGAAACTCGATATATAATGTGTGCCATCGTAGCTTTCTTCTGTTTATTGATATTTATCCGTTCACGTTTATATTATACTCTATGTTAATGTACAATTTGTTGTTCTTAAAAGAGCGAAAAATAAAACTTGATATTTTATTACACATGGAACCTTGTAGGATTCAACTTATTGTAATAGATACACTTTACAGTTCCTGTTTATGTATTTCCTGTCACCCCTCTGACGTGATATAAATTATTTCGAAGGTGTGGGCCTTGAAAAAAATTAAATACGGAGTATTTCGCTAAAGTATAACTAAGGTCGATTAAAAGCCGCAAGCTGGAGTTCCAATTTACCCTCAATCGATCGGCAAGGGTACGATTTCATGATTAACAATTAATAAATAATTTCTGTAATCGAAAAATAGAATCAAGCTCGAGTATACTAGTTACAAAAGGATTTACATAGAAGCTCCGATACTAAGGGAGACCCATTTATATTACGACAGAACACGAATATAATTCTTTGTGTAGTTTTATCAAATATTCGAAGATTCGAAGATTTGAATAATCAAGAGGCGCGTTGATGAAGACTGCAATAATTGCACTGCTCGAGGATCAACGAAGGAATCATACTGAAGGCCACCCTTTAATGTTTTTACAGTCTATTTTCTTCTTTATGCATGTCTGATAACAACAATAAAAATTCTTAAATAAATATATCGGTATAATCGTCGATGGAATATTGTTACGCAGTCAACTAGTCTTTTTGCCAAGAGAGAAGGTTTCTGTTTTTTGGGATATTATCGATAATTGTATCTGTGTGGGTGTTTTTGTGTTTCTGTGTGTGTATGTGCAGGTGGGTGAATATGTGGGTTGTGTGCCTTAAGCATAATATGCATACACATGTACACTTCGCGTCGATCACCGCGTTACGACAGAGATCGATATGGAGTACCACAAAGTTATGTGAAATTTAATGAGACGAGTTGCACAAATCACTCTGCCGATCATTGCTATTTGCGGCCTTGAACGGATCTCGATGACACCTTGGCTGGCTGCGGAATAATAGTGATCTCATCGTTGATCTTCAAGGGCTTGAGAAGAGAGTCATTGGATCTGGATGACGGGGACGAGGGCGCGTTCTTTTTGTCCATTACTCGCTTGGCGACGACGCTGTGCGCCGAGTAGACGTGATTCTCGAATTGCTTGTACATTCCGAAGGTGGCAGTACAGACTGTGCATTTGTACGATAGATGCGCTGGCTTCAGAGTCATACCATGATCCCGTGCTACGTGGTTTAGCAGCTTCCATTGGTATACCTAAAAAATAAAACGACATTTTCTATTATTAGTTTATGATTATTTTCACGAATTAAGTAAGTAGCAAAGTGCAGACAATGAAAGGAGGAAATTTATTAAATATATTAAATTTATTTTATATTTTTTTATAAACGATTTATGTTTATCCACAGAATTAACGGTCTATTTCCAAATTTCCTATCCCTTTCTCGGCCAATTGCTATTAGGTACCATTTTTCCCAATTACAAAATTAAAGCCATCTTTGCCATGGGATATTAAAAAAAGGAAACTGTTGTCTCTTGAAGTGAGGAGTAAGCGAGCAAATGTAAAAAAATAATTATTTTTTTAAATTGAGATGATTCTTTCTGTATTTTTGGAATATCATAATTCGATTATCAAGCTCTAAATGTCTATTCATAAAATAAAATACATTTAAAAAATAATAATTTTCGTTTACAGATTTAATTATTTCAATTAGGATAGAATTCAATTAGGAACAATACTTTACATCGAAGATCACGTCTGACAACGATTAAGTTTAACCCTAAAATGCTTGCACAACCAATTTATCTTTTGTATATGTTTCGTACAACATTTTAGTAGTTCACCGTTTCAAATACTAGATTTTTGTCTTGCGCATGTTATAAAATTCGAAAAGAAATTGAAAAAATAGACTACATAACAATTATTTGAACGAAATACAACATTCTATTTTTATGATTACTAGTTTTCAGGTGAATAATAATGTGAAGAACATTCCTCACAAAATTCTTATGGTTTCTGAGCTTCCAAGGGAAGAAAAATGAGTTTTTATCTCTAAAATTGAAGAAACATGTCCAAAAGAGGCTGGTAAGCTAAATTTATTTGAATTGCTTTCTAAGATATGTTTTGGTTACTTCTTATAGTAAGGGGTCATTAAAATTTTCTAGACATGCTAAAAAGCCTTCACAGAATCAAAAGTGAATAAATTCATTTCGATTTAATTACTAACTTCAACACAGTATTAAATCACAAAGGTTTTTTAAATTCCATTTACTTGAAAACCTGGCTGCTAATAATAGCCCAGTTCAAATTTAAGATTTAAAATTTGGATTGCCTGTGATAAGCTAACTATTTAAAAAAAATTAAGTTAATACAGTTAATATTAGCCAATCTTTTTCTTTTAAGAATGTACGTAAACCACAATATATTTTCCATTATTTATTTAAATTATAAGTACACCGAGTCCAAGATAAACAACAAAATTTGCCAGTCGTTCAACAATCATGGCTGATTCAAGGTTTTACAAAATTAAAAGCAATCTAATGACAATTTTGAGAAGCATTCTTAAATTCGTTGGGTGGAGTTCCTATTTTAATCATTTATAAAATTTCATATTTGACTTATTTTCGTAGTGGGTTGTTATATTGTTGTCTTCATTAATTATGCGGATAATTATTCATTAAACCATACATAAGTCATCAAATATGTGAATGTTGGTATTACAGGGTGTCTACTCAAGTACTGGAAGAAAATTCTAGGTTTTTCCAGGTATCATTTTTCACAGTGCGGAGCCATTTAAATATTTCGCATTATTTAAAATAATGAACTTAAAATACGCATATAGTTTTGCTAATTTATTATAAATTTTTTTTAAGTTTGCACAGGCACAGCTGCAACGGCTTTTCCCCTCTAGATTACATATATACGTTAAATAAGCGTAATATATACAAGATGTTTACTATATGTTTAATATGTTAAATATTTAATGTTAACATTGCAAAAAAATAGATTCGCACCATTATTGCGCCTATAGAGGGTTCGTGAAAGGAATGTGCCTTGCACGGGTTAAATATATTTTCACCATCGAATTGTTAAATAATTAATTAATACTAAAAACATAACAAATAACTTCTTGAATTTGTCTCCATTGTATTAAATAGTTTAATTTTCCCTAAATACGGTCAATTTTCAACGAAATACATTGAATTTTGAACTAAAAAAGATCAGCTTTCAACCAAAAATGGATCAGTTACATTTTCAGTTAAAATAATTAATTTTCGACAACAAAATAAATTTACAAACAAACTGATGAATTTTCAATTGAAATGACGAATCCTCAACTGCAATAGATAAACTTTAAACCAAAAAGATTATAAATGGAATCGTTAAATTTTTTATTAAAACATAAAATTAGGTTTAAAAAAATGTTTAACAAAATAGTTAAATTTTAAATCAAAGTTATTAATTTTCAGCTAAAAATTGAATTTAAATTTTCAATTAAAAATTATATTTCAAATAAAATGATAGAATATTCAATTGGAATGTTTCAATTTTCACTTTAAAATAATCATTTTCAAACAAAAAAAACTAATTTAAAGAAAAAGTTACAGTTTTAAACAAAGTGATGAATTTTCAATTAAAATGATAAATCTGCAACTGGCATAGTGGAATTTTCAACAAAAAAGATAAATTTTTAAATAAAATAATGAACTTTCAAATAAAATATTTACATTTACAACGTAAAAGATGAATTTTTAAGCAAGATATTTTTTTCAACGAAAACGTAAATACATAAGATATATTTTCAGTTAGAAAAAAATATTTTCAACCTAACTGATGAATTTTTAAGTAAAATGGTTCACCGTCAAGTGCAATACTTAGATTTTAAACCTAAAAGATGACTTTTTAACTAAAGTGATGCAAAGTTAAATCGGATAGTTGATTTTTTATCCAAAAAGATGAATTGTCAACCAAGAAGATTAATTTCTACCAAAAACAACGAATTTCTAACAAAATACTCGAATTTTCACCTGAAAAGCAAGTAAATTATTTACCTACAATTTAATAGTAAAGTTTTCAGTTAAAAACCCAATGTTTAACGAAAAAGATGCAATTTCAATTAAAATGGTGGAATATTCAACTGGAAGAGTTATTTACATTTTCAGTAAAAAAAAAAAACAAATTCAATACAGTGACATACAGCTGATTTTACAAATAAAGAATCATTGTTGTTTAATTTTCTATTGAAATTTAAATTTAATTTCAAATAAAAAAATTAAACACGCTTACACAAAAATTCCCTGACTTTAAAAAAAATTTTCCCTGACAATTCCAGATTTTCCAAGTACGATAGACATTGAATTTATCATAAAATAATTCCCCCAGGAGGGTCCGAAATTAGCACTATATTTTTAATTCATTTCCTAAATTCTTGATTCAATGAAAGGGAAAATAAAGAGGAAAGTGAAACGTATGTACTATAAACAAATCTAAACCTGTCAATTTTAAGATCAGTTCTTGAATGAACTGTTTCCTGTTAACCATAGTTGTTCCTATTAAACAAGAACCGAAATATCAATACCCATATTGATGCCTTTTTAAAATAATGAACTAAAAAAATTAAATTGTAAAGTCTTACCCTGCCGCAAGCTGGACAACGACCTGCATCTTTGCCCTTATTTGCAGCTTCCTGCATACTAGATGTGACGAGCCCGTGAGATCCGAGCAAATGTCTTTCCAAACCCTAAAACCGAAAAAATGAGTTAATTTAAGTAATATAATCGTTTTACAAATATCATATATTCTTATTTTATATACTGCTCAAAAAAATAAAATATTCCAGATTCTTATTGTGGTTCGAATCCCTACCGAATTCCCACTAGAAATCGGTCTAAATTTCAAAAGCAGTATAAACTTCAATTGTTATCAATAATGATATATCTCACCTGATCCGTAAAGAACCGGAATTGACATTTCTGGCAGTTCAGAGGAGGTCTATTGTAGATCATCTTTGGATGTATCTTAACTTTATGGATCCATTGCATGTGATTTCGGAGTTGTTCAAGATCCTAATATGAACACATAAAAAACAGTTTGAGAATAAAGTATTTAACCTGAATTTGAATGGAAGTGATGAATAAGATCATGCACAAATTAGGATTACAATTTTTTATATTTTCAATATTTTAATGTTTATTGCAACAAAAAAGAAAATTGTGTGATTACCTTGATGTAACCATCGCATATCTCACATATGACGAAGGTGCTCTTTCCGCCAGCAGGTTTCGAGGAAGATCCTGAGCCAGACACGGGAGTTTGGGACGTTGTACGTGGCAAAGGCGTTATAGATATACTCGGCTGACTCAACAGCTTTGCCGTAGGATTTTTGGAATTTGTAGGTGAATTCTGAAAGATCACAATATCAAACCATTAAAACCTTAATTCCAATATGAAAATTTCACTTTCACCAAAGACATATTATATTCCCTGCTTTTTGAACTGTCCACTAATTTAAAACACCAATGAAAAGAATGTACAGATTTAAAAATCAAGTGCAGAACTAAATAATTTCCATTTTAATAAATTCTTTTAGCTCGTTACATTTCTGCAAAGAAACTTGAACGTGACAGGCGGTGGGTATGTTAACAATTACTTTTTGCATCAAGAACCTGCATTTCCCGAAAATTTACTGAATTCTTCATTCTTCTATTAGAAACAAATAGACGTATTTTCAAACACTATGCATGCAAAATATGTTAAGAAGTTTATAAATAAAAGAAAAAATATTATTAATAGTCTGAAAGCAATAAAAATATTTATTTTCTTAATTATCAAGTTGAGTAAAAGCTCTTGTCTGGTGCATTCAATTATGCTTTATTTATTACTAATTGTTACTCATAAATAACTTTGAATTATTTTTGTTCCAGAAGTTTGAAATTCAATTCTAGTGTGATATTATTTGTTTTAAATTCTGCCTTTATGTATATATAAATTCTGATTGCACCATACAATTTCTTAAATGTTAATACACCAATAGCAAAATTATAAAAAGTTAATAAAATCTGCAATGCATTAAACCACACAGTCCATTGTGTATTGCATACAAAATCCGATGCACCTTTTCCTACACCCTATGAATGAATTGATGGCAAATAGGAAAAAGTCTGGATTTAATATGGGAGAATTGGTAATTTGGTTTTTGTATTTTAGGAACACATCGTCACCCATGCATTTTCAGCGTCTGTAAACTGAACTGCCTGTCGACGATTATTTACCTGTGTGGAGGACAACCTAGACTGAGAGTCGTTTACGTTGGATACAAGTGTTATGGGTGTGGGTCGACCGGAACTGCCGCCACTACTGCTACTCACCCCCGAAACGGTCGACATGACAGTCCCAGAGCCACCCACCACCTGTCACCACCCACATATTCCTTAATCAACACTTTAACTAACATACCAAGACTTATACTAAAAAGTTAAAACTAAATTAAAAGTTTGTAAATAATAAATTTCAAACATTCAGAATTTAGATCAAAATATCATGGTGGCCAGTTAAATCTTAAGAGAAAATTTCCGGCCATTTAAAATTCATAGAGTTTCAAAATCAAAGCCTTGAAAATTATAAAGTATTTCCAATTAAAACGTACAGATTTAAAATAGCAGTCTTGCCAGCACAATTTCATGGCCCCAAAGGTGACACAAATATTTTTAAAACTTTTATAAACCATGACTATCCAGGAGCTTTGTAATTCAAAGAGCAGTGTCAAAAATTTTGAATTTTAAAATACTAATGGCAGAATCGAAAACACATGATCACAGTAACTTTTGCTGTTAAAAAAGCATACCTTTTATTCAAAATGAGGTGATAAAAAAGTTATATAAGTACATGATAAACAAACACGCCTGACTATACAGTTACAACATGCGAAACAATCTCTATTGAATATTTCCTATCAGGCGTGCGGTCTATGCTTGTGCCATACAATCGGTGGTAAAAACAATATTATTTTTCGAATTAAATGAAACCTAGATGACCTAGATTACTATAAAAAAAGTTCTCATTTTTCTTGCAAGTGTGCTATTCTTTAAACTAATGCAGGGTGCGGGAAATTCCATTTTATACGAGCACAGTGTCCAAAAAACATTTGAAGGAAGGTATCACGGGATAACCATGTTATCATACTTTTTTAAAAACACGTTTTATCGACCTATACGTGCTCTAAAATTTCGCCGGACAGTGTAGTGACAAAATTTGACTTTTAAATTGTTTACACGATTCGTTTAAATATTCAAAATATGGAGAAAAAAACTAAGAGCGCCATTGGATTCTGTGAAAAAAATGAGATAGTACACGTATTGGATCATTTTTTCTCTGCCAAATTTGTTATATAAATTACCATTATAAATTATATTTTATTCTATCTAATTGTTTATTTATACTACGCAAACAATCACGTTCGTCCAAAATTGTAAAACAGGCAGACTTTATGTAAGATTTGTAGCTGAATCGAATGGCGATATTAGTTTTTCCATGTTTCAATTTTTAAACACATAGTTTGAACAATTTGGTTAATCATGAAACAAATGTTAGTTTTTGCGCTAGTATTTTTCCAAACATTTTACGGCAAAATAATTTCTTTGAAATTTTAGAAAATTTGAAAAATGGTAATTTTTAACTTTTGAAACTTCTATTTGTCTTTTAATTATTCGAATTTTAAGAGCGAGTTTCTACTCTTCTAAATATTTTCTTCCTTGGCACTTAAATGGTTCGGCCGTGAAACCCTTCATTTGAACCACTGGCGATCAAAAGGGGACACGCCCGAAACGTCGTTTTAGTTGGCCCCTGGGTCATATTTTTTTTCACGTCGAATTTCAATTTTTCAATAACATATCCTATTAGGAAATTTTTTTACGCATATTTTTAGTCCTATAAATAAATGTGATAACTTTATTAGTTTTCGAAATAATCAAGAAAATGTTACTTTTTTCTGCAATCGCAAAATACTAATTTTTTGTGTTTAACTCGCCATCAGTTCTACATTAACAGAAACGTTGTAATAAAAATTTCAGAAAATATGCACCATCATATAACGAAACTAACGGTATTTATAACATTTTAATTAAATGTCACTAAAAATTTACAACGATTTTTATTCTTCTCATGGTGTAAATTAGATATTTAAAGTTTCAAACGCTTCGGGGTCGAACGAATTTTCCGAAAATTAAAATTAACGGCCACCTAAACTTTTGTTAGGATTCAAGGAAGTTTTTTTGGAAAATATCAGAAAATTACGTTTTATAGTTACAATGCATTTAAGATCTCAGCGCTGTCCCGTACGCGTGGTAGCTCGTCCTGCAATATCAACGTGTGTTTAACAGCGGACGATTGGAAGGTCAAGCCGGCCACCAAAATAATAATTAAGACATTTTAATTTACATTTGTCCATTATTTTTTAATAACAAATTATAAAAATTAAAACGTACATAATATTTATATAATATCTTGTAAGATTTATTTATAAATAATTTAATAATTTTCATCATTGTCTTCAGTGTTATCTTCGGCAGAATTATTTTGAGTAAATCAAGAAAAATAATTTCCAAAGAATTTTTTTCCAGGGGCGCTTTGAAAATTAAAGACTTCTTACATCTTTTATTTTAGCTGATTGTAGTCCAATTTGAGATGGACAACTTCTTGGAAGATCTTTTAGTTTAAGATTAGTAGCAAAAAAAAAATAGTTGCCTTCTCCAAATTATAATTATCATAAACGTCTACTTTTCCGTCGGGGAAAAAATGTAAATTTAAGATTAGTAGCAAAAAAAAAATAGTTGCCTTCTCCAAATTATAATTATCATAAACGTCTACTTTTCCGTCGGGGAAAAAATGTAAAACAAAAGCTTTACTAATTTGAAAATGTTTCCGTTTGCCGATTTTGCCCTTGAAACTTTTTTCAAAATCCTGCAAAAAATCTTCACATTTCGTAATCACAGTAAATGGAGGGGAAC
>JAAAKG020000001.1:1736360-1765730 GCA_010014905.2 Druon quercuslanigerum | reverse complement strand
TTTGTTATAAACATAATAATTATATAATAAAAAACATAATAATAATTATAATTATCAATTAAAAATTAAATCATATTTATTTTAAATAGTTTTTCAATTCTTAAAAATCTTGAAACATCAACATGTTGTTTTATATTTGTTGAAATTTTTAATTATTAATATATATAAAGGATTCGCATTTCCAGTAAATTTGACACTTTAGAGAAAGGCCAATTAGAAAATAAAAACAAAACAATAAATAGTTAATGCAAAAAATGTATAACAAGACTTTTTCATTTGAATTATTATGAATCCCGATATAAATTTCAAATTTGCCGCCAATGATAACTACAAGTTAGGTTATGTTGCCACATGTCACTTCCTAAATTTTTGTATATTATGAAGTCCCTTCACTTTAGCATACATTTAGACGCTGCATAATAAAATTTAATTAAATAAATGCATGAATTATATACGAAAGATAAAAACTGATAGGTTATACTATAAGAATTAAACGATCAAAATGATGAATGACATAGACTATGATGTGGCGATACCTAAATCAAAAACGATTATTTTTGGTTTCTTCAAGCTGTCACTCATTATTTCCAATTATTTTCTCTTTTCTTATAGTTGTTTTGGTCTTTTTTTGAACCTTTCACCTTGCGTCACATGCAAAAAGTCAAAAACTACTGTCATGTCATTTCGCAGCTCATCAACGAAAAACACGGAAGCCGAGCATTGAGCGGGAGTTTTTTGATTATCTTTAAAACTGGCCAACCTATTATTAAAAATTTAACTCTTGTTGTTTATAATCTAGAAAATGTATCACATTATGCGCGGTTATTAGGTGAAATTTATAAGTTTTATTTAAATATAAGGTCTTATTTCATAAGGAATTAGAGGAAACAATACAAATTAATAAGTTAATATGGGATTTTATATCGTAATGAAATAATTCTTAAAAGATATTGTAGAATCCTGATTGTTATTGGTGTCCCTCATTTTCATCACTGATAATAAAAATAATTTTCAACTCGCAAAATTTGAATCATCTTTTTAAAACATGTAGGTTTTTTTTCTTTCTTTCTTTCATAAAATATGTAGGTTTATTTTAAAGGTATGCAATTTAAGATCCTTCATTTTTTAAAGATGTATTATTGAAAATGATTTAGTTACAAATTTTTTTTAATAATTCAATTTTGGAGATTTAGAATTAAAAATTTTCAAATTTCAAAACGTAGATATAAACATTCTTACTTTTTTTTTCCTTTGAAGATTAAAATTGTATTTTTCAACTAAATATTAAAATATAAGAAATTTTGACTATAAATCGTCAAAATTATAGGTTTTTAATTTAAAAACTTAAACCTTTTAGATGTATGAATTAAAAATTCTTCAACTTGGATAATTTTTATGATCAAAAATCAATTTTTCGATTCTAAATCTTAAAAAAAAACCCTAATAATAAAACGCAAGAAAAACGTAATAAAACTGAAACTTGCGTAATTTGTAATTGCTTATTTTCAAAATTCCAAACGCTTCTATTTTAAAGATTAGCAATTTAAAATTATAGAATTTTTAATACTTACCATTGAAAACTCTTCAATTTTAAGGATTTATTATTAAAAATTCTTGAATTTTGAAAATCAGAAGTCGAGTTTTCAATTATAAATTTTCCAAGTGGAAAAAATTTCGAATATAAAGCATTCCAACCAGGTAATTTGTAATTTTAAAATTAAAAACTCGATTAATTTTTAATTGCAACTTGTCCAAATTAGAAACTCTTAAAAATTGGTAGCTCTATGATCCTGAAGATTTACAATTGAAAATTCTTCACTTTTGACCATTTGCAGTTTGAAATTTTTTAATTTGAAGAGGAAGCAATAAAAATTCTTAAATTGTATTGATTTTGAAGATCAAGAGTAAAGAGTTTTCAATTCTAAATCTTCCAAATTGAAAAATTTCAAATGTGAATCATAAAAATGACAAAATTTTAAATAATAAAAATTAACACTTGAATAATTTTTAATGGTTAATTTTCAAAATGAAAATCTTTATGATTTTTAAGATTTATAATTCAAATTTCTATAATTTTTCAGAGTTAAACTCAGATTTTTTTTATCCAAACAATTTCTTTCTTTGATATAGGTAAAATAAATATAGGTTAAATAAATATTTAATTTAAATAAATCAATTGTGGACAAAAGTGAATGCATAATTTTGAATATGATTATTATGAAATATAATATTTTGCCAAAAGTAATTTTTTTTTATCGAAAATTACTCTTTTGTGGCAAATTCACCTGTCGGGTTTTAAAATTAATTTGTGCTGAGTGAGGATTACACTATTTAATTGAAAATTTGTCTTTTTTGGTTGCATTTAACTATTTTATTTAAAATTCGTATTTTTGCTTCAATTCAGCTATCTTTTTGTAAATACTCAAATCATTTTTGGGTTGATTGAAAATCTAATTGTTTTGTAGAAAATTAATTTTTTTATCAAAGATGCAACTGTTTGGTTGGAAATTCTCATATTTTGTTGAAATTTCGTCTTTTAGATGAAAATCGTAGGGAGACATCTACCTAGGTTCCCTTGTCAGTTGAAAATAATGAGGCATGAGGAGGAGCAGAATAACACTTATGCCTATGTCTTATACTTTGAAGAGCTGGAAAAGGGGCATGGGGAGGAGGAGAATATTTATGACTATTTCTGAGAATTTAAAGAGCTGAAAAAGGGGAATGAGGAAAACATTAATGATTATTTCAAAGGATCTGAACTGAAAAAAGGGCACGGCGAGGAGTGGAACATTTATTATTATCTATGAGGGTTTGAAGAGCTGGAAAAGAGGCATGCTGAGGATGAGAACCATTATGGTTATATCTGGGAATTTGAAGAGCTGGAGGGGGGCACATTTATGATTATGTATGAAAGTTTAGAGAGCTGGAAAGGGGGCACGGGGGAAGGTTAAGAGGCTTATGATTATGCCTGAGGGTATGTTGAGCTGGAAAAGGGACAGGAAGGAGATATGAAGAGAGAACGTATGATTATTTCGGACGGTTCGGAGAGCAGGAAAAGGGGCTCTGGTATGCGAAATAGTCATATGTTGACAGTTACCGTACTATACGATTGCATCCAACGCTTCATATTTATAATCATGTCTGTGGATTTGAACAACTGGAAAAGGGGCACTCAGGGGAGAAAACATATGATTCAAGTTTAACCAAGAATTACAAGACATCATAGGCACTAAATTAAATTGTAGATCTAATCTGAAAGTAAAAATTTGAACGTGTTGAATAGTAATGTATAGAGCTCTGTATAAAAAAGACACGTTTACGCTAGGTACGTATATCTATTTATTTGTGTTATGTATATTATGTACAAAGTAATCTCTAAACTTACTTTGGGCGCAATGGATGAACTTTTTGTATATATACATTTATATTATTTCAGATACATCAAAAATGCTTCACAGTTAGTAAAAGTATCCGAAGTAGTCGATCGAACTGTGACTCTTTTATATATCGCATCGCTTTATTATCTATATGTAGCTATTCCCTTTAACTTTTCCCGCTATTGCAATCTTTTTCTGTGTTTTTAATTTTAAAAAAATTCTCTGAATATTATTATTATTATTATTATTTCGTTTAGTGTACATTTACAGTAACTCGCATTAACATCCATAATTTCACACATATTTTCGTGTACTCCCCATAATAAGTTGTTAGCATCGATATTGAAACGAATTTATAAAAATATGTATTGTGTTTTATACTCTCATAGGCGGGAACTACTGAAAATCGTGTGGTTACAAGCATAATCGAAAGCTACACTCTTAACGAAAATCAAATCATTCTGCAAAGTCGCATATTATTCTCAAAGTTTTCGTTTCGTTATCTTTCTATTTTAGGTACACACGCTAAATATCATTCTGATAAGCAGAATGCGGTACAACAATTGAATCAAGTTCGATTTGTCGAGTACGTCTCGTAATTAAAAAGGCACTGAACATACAGTAAGATCGACAACGGATCAGAAGACTGTACATGGATTAGAATTAGAACTTAAAGAAATGGATATATCTTGACGACTTCTTTTAGTTTATCGTTTATTTACTTTATATTATAGTTAAACATCAAGAGTCGTAGAAAAGACTTTTAACTGATGAATCATGCAGACTGCATATGCTATTTCACGTAATCCGCTTTCGTTAAGAGTGCCGGCATACCTTATTTTCCTAATATTCTTGGATCAATACAAAATCAAATGAACAATTTGCTTCCTTAAATTATAGAATCGTGTTAACTTTCTTTATCATTGAGGACCCACATGGAGCTATCGAGTAAAAAATTCGATGAATCAATTTCATTTCAAAGTGCGATTAAACATACTTTTCTTCTGATATATACAAAGATGTATCATCGAACCTAGCCCTCCCTTTCTCACTCTTTCCCACAATTAGGATTCCACGGCAATTTTATTCACCAAACATTACATTTGGTTGAAATGCAATTTTTACATCCATCCAGAAATTTTTCCGGAATCCTATTTATGCTGAAAAAGATCAAAGGGAAATCGTATACGAACTTATTTGTAAGAAACTAAAATAGATACACGTAGACTCCTTGGAGCGTTTAAAAAGAAATTACGTTTGAAACGAATGCATAAAATCGAGTGTGTAAAATGCTTTTCAAGAACAATAGTGTGTTCCCAATGGGGAAACGTTCTTATCGACTAATATTTTCGCTTCACACGCTTTCATATTCAATTTTTTGTCTCAACTTAAGTATGACATTGTGCAGAAATTGCTGTACGAATCTTGTAATTTGTGTTGCTTTCGAGATCGGGATGATCAGAAGAGAGTCGAAAATAATAAAGTTTATTTGTACAGAAGGTGAAAATCAAATTCTAAAGTAGAATATAAATTCACTGGAAATTTTCTTTCCACCTTTTATACTTTTTGCTACTTAAATTACAGTATGGTTTTGAAAAAGTTTGGATGGCTTCGATATAACGCTCTTAAAGCTCGTTACATGTTTAGATATATAAACATTCTTTATAAGTATTTGAATGTTAATTATCGACATTCTTAAATAGTTAACTTCATATCTGCAAAAATCGTTACAACCTAACCATTCCAGTTTTGATATTTCAACACAGCGTCTTAAAAATTTGTTTAATTTGTGTAAGTTTGATTTGAAAACTTGGTAAAAAAAGAAAATTTGGAAACACTGCAACGGCTTTTTCGTATCGTCTGATTAATTCAACTTTTTACACTCGTCGTGTCATCCACATTACTTTATAAACAATCTTATTCATTTTAGTTACCCCTCTATAAAAATAAAAGTTGAAAAAAATAAGCTCGGGGTCACAAGTATCTTTTACACACTTTGTTCCATTGCTCTACTTTCCCAACATATTTGTGATTCCCATGAGAAAAATAATAAAACATGAACAATATTTAATATAAAAAATGGGGAAATTATTGGAAGCTAGTTATTTTCTACATCATATAGTTTGTATTTCATTAGGTCTACGAATTAGTTCGTTGCCTTAACAGATTATGCCTGAGAGTGGGGAGCTGGAAAAGGGGCACAACAAGGGGAATGGTAGCCCTTATGATTATGTCTAGGGGTTTGAATAGCTGTAAAGGGTGAACGAGGAGGACACTCATGATTATGTGTGAGGACATGGTGAGCTGGAAAATGGGCAAAATGGTTCATTTTTCAAGTCCATACTCGAATTATGAAACAAATAATTTTATTTTTTAATGTAATAGTTGAATTCAACCGCAAACAGTTGCATCTTTCACGAAAAACTTAATTTTCTACAAAACCATTGGATTTCCACCAACTTAAAAATAATTACACGAAATTATACCAAATGTTGAAAGTATTCGATCATGCAGGGTAACCACGGTGAGTTTACCATAGCTGGAAGTAAAATAAATTAATAAAACACTTCGGTTTTATGAATATGTAAGAGGGGTTGGAAAGCTGGAAAAGGGGCATGAGAAGAACACTTATGCTTATGTCTTAAGACTTTGAGAGCTGGAAAAGGGGCACGGGTGGGGGTCGCTTATTGTCTGATGATTTGGAGATCTGTAAACGGGGCACCATGATTAGACCTATAATTATGTCTTAAAGGTTTGGAGAGCTCGAAAAGGGACATAAGGAGGATTATAATTATGCCTAAAGTTCTAGAGGGATGGAAAAGAGGCGTTAGGATGAGATTCGTGCCGGAAGGTTTGGAAAGGCGGCATCACGAGATGGATGAGAATTATGATTATGTCTGAAGGTTTCCGGAGATGAAAAGAGACATCAGGAGACTGAAGGCTTCACGAGGTGGAAAAGGGGCACTAAGAGGAGGGCGAGACTTGTGATTATGCATCAAGGCTTGGAGAGCTGGAAAAGGGGCACCAGGCGACTTATGATTATGTATGAAATTCTAGAGGGATGTCAAAAAGACTCCAAGATGAAGAGATTTAGGCGTGAAGGCTTCAAGAGATGGAAAAAGGGCACCAAGAGGAGGACCAGGCCTGCAGTTATGTCTGAGGATTTGAAGAGCTGCGACAGGGGTAACACGAAAAGGATGATACTTATGTTTATAACTGAAAGTTTGTAGAGATAGAAAGGGGGCACCAAAAGAATAATTATTCTTATGCCTACATTTTTATAGATATGAAGAGGGGCACCCACATGAGATTTACGCCTGGAGATTTGAAGACTTGGAAAAGGGGCACCGTGCTTATATTCATGGCCGAAGGCTGAGAGATCTGGAAAGGGGCACCGGAATGATATTTATGTCTGTATGTTTGGAGAGCTGTAAAAAGGGCATCGTGATTCTATTTGTGTTTGAAGGTTTATAGACCTTGAAACGAGCCACTGTGATATTTATGTCTGAATGTTTGGAAATATGGAAGAGGGGCACGAGAAGGCATAGAGTTGGAAAAGGGCCACCAGAATGTGGACACTCACAATCCAAGTTTGACCAACAATTACAAGACATCAAAGTAAAGGCACCGAATTCATTTATAGACCTAATACTAATAGTAATTTATAGTTTTATCCAATTGGTATCTTTTCTACGTGCCTTTTTATAATCAATAGCTATTTCTCGTGTCGCCTTGATAAACTTTAATCCGGGTTTTACACACCAAGTAAAAGTTTCAGTAATTACACAAATCGCAATAAGACTTGACATTCAAGAGCAAAGACTTTTGAAAATCGATCAAACGATTTTTTTTGTCAAATTCTTCATGCACGTTTTCCTTTTTTTCCGCAAACTAAATCGCCTAAAATCAAAGAGTCCAAATTTCGCACAATGATGATGAATTCGCTTCTAATTAAATAATTACAGTCAGTCTCGTGTTTAAAGTATCGGCAGTTTTATTTTTGACATGCCCTGTATGAAAATCTCGTGCACGACCACTTGTGGTTCTACTTTAGGTATGAAAAGTCGTCTCTTCACTTTTTTTCTTTTTTTTTTTTACTTTTCATCGTATCGCTAGGCCGTCTAAATCTAAAAATATCTTTGTACGATTCGTAAGAAAAAATAGAATTGAAACTATGTGAGCTCGTGGCATAAACAGTGTATACAAGTACGCAACGCTTGGAAGTGACTGCAAGTAGTGAAAAATAAAAGTAAAACCAATAACAGTGATCAATGTTTAATTTTGAAACCTTTCGCTTTACACAGTAATAAACAAATGTCGTAGACCATATTATAATACACATCCTGATAGTTGTTCAAAAAAATCAGACTTTCTAGGCCCTTGGCCTATGAAACAAAACTATATTACGTTGTGTATCTTTTTTTTCTGCGGGGATTTAGTCTAATCACAGTTTACTGACTTAACTATAAGTATTACCAACCACAATATTTTTGATGGACAATTAAGAAATAATTGTGTGATAATATGTTTTTGTCCACTCTGCTCATACTTTTGACAATTTCGTGTCAATCAACAACCCATACCTTGGATCATAGCGATTATAATTTTATTTTATTTTTTCTTGTCATTTACAGCATTTACATAAATCTAATATGTATACCGAAAATTTTACTAGTTATCAGCATATTCCATGCAGAACACAACGCAAAGTGTCGAGAATCTTGATTCTTAAATCCCTAATATTAGATCAAGTCTAGACCCAAGGCATCGGTATACATCGTTCGCAAATATAATTTTTATTACATAGTTACATGTCTATAACGCAACTGCTGCCATGTTTTTGAATCACCTAACGACGCCATAATATATATTATATAATATAAAGTATTAAATGAAAATTATAATCCAATCTTTCACGTTGTTAGAAATCACAATCAGACTCGAGAGAAAAAATGTTATACTGCGAATCCGCATATCTCATGATCGTTTTGGAAGCGATGTGTACAATAAATGGCATGTGCGGCACAGTCACCTTATTCGTACGTTTTTTGATAAATTAAAAATTTTTCTAATTAAGGAGCCATGTGTATCTTCCACCAATCACACTTTTTTATTGGTAAAACTTGAAAGAAAAGTGAAAAAAAGTCTTTTTTATATCGACATACGCCTACGAAGTCTCATACAGATATGTTGACAGCACATAAAACGCTTTCTAAAAAAACATTTCTAATTTTAAATCACCGTTGGCGAATTTACCAATAAAACAAGTTCAAGTTGATTCCAAGATTCACAATATTAGTCCTTGCTTTTTGTGTACATTATTTTTTATTTTTTATTAAAATACATATTGTCATACTTAAAAGCAATTTCGGCCGGGTGAAAGTAGGATTTCACTAAATCGGTCCTGGGTATGAAATCGACTATATATGTAGATTAAACAGCCTACAGCACCAACGCATAAACTCAAATAGTAAATATATTAATTAGTTTACAATCGAAAATCGATTTCCTGACATCTCCCAAATTGCATCTTAATCACTTGAAAATGTAAAAAATTAAAAGGCAGCATTGCTAACTTATAATATAATTACATATGTCAATAAATCTTTATAGTTCAGGAGATTGGTTTTTTTTTAGCATCCATTACCTCAATTCTGCACGCATATCAGTAACAAATATATCATATGCGCTCTTTATTATAATGTATAGATACATGTAATTGCATAACATCTAAAGCCAAGCTCCTGTAATATACACAACACTTGAGGCACTTTATTGTGTGCTCAAATACCATTTTCCTCACATGTCTTATGTTACTCGCCAAAGCATATTTCTATATTGTATGTTATCTCTTGTAACAATTATATTTAAAAAAAAATCAGTGCCGTAATTAGGTATAAAAACGGAAATAATGATTTATTGGACTCGGAACTCAGAAATGAAAAGTGTGAGATTATTTTCCAGAATACCGATAACGGACTGGCGAGGATGGCCCTTTTTTCCCCCCCCGATTCCCGTAAAATTTTTTAAAGCTTCTAGTAAAGACTAGTACATACTTGGAACATTATATGTAGGATAATACATTTTTGGAGCTTGCTTCTGCAACGAACTTACTTTAACTTTTTTTTTTAATTTTGTTACTTATACAAACTTCACACTAAGAATTATAGTACATACATATCTAAGCGATAAAATTTATATTCCCGCCATGCTCAAGTCATTTTGATCCACTCTATGGCCACCGAATATTATGTTTAAGGCATGTCAACGGTCTGAAACCCATCCACGCAAGAAAAAAAAATAATGTTCTTTTTCGCTACGCTGGAGATCCAAATAAGAAAAAATGCCAAATCCATACCGACATTACGAGGGAAATTAGTGTCACGGGGAAATTTAAAAATAATTTAAATGACTTGCCCAAGTATGCTTGGGACTTTAACCCTTAAAAAAAGAAAGGAAAAAAAAAATAAAATAAAAAAACTTATCGTAAAATTATCGCGCCTCTTAATCAACTAGATACTACAACTGAAGAAACTGCAACAATTCAATAGACAACTTAAAACAATTGCATTCTGTTATTGACTTTTCGACTCATCAATAATCCTAAGCCAATAAGCAATAAACCTTTACAACTACTTTCTGTACATATTATTTTTGTACAAATATTTCGCGATGTAAACATAAAAGTACAGGGCAAAAACGAAATTTCAGTAAATGAAATAATTCTTAATAAGCCTGGTTTATAAGACGCGATGACGCGTTTGATTTCTTTCTCGTGATCAATATTCTGGAAATTGAATAGATCCGAATCAATGGAAAATGTACAAGTAGAAAAAAGAAAAACTGTACGATACCTAAATTTTAAACGTTTTGTGTTTGTATGTGTGTGTGTGTGTGTGTGTGTGTGTGTGTGTGTGTGTGTGTGTGTGTATGTGCGTGTGTTAGGTATGTAGCAGGGTTTGGCACAAATACAAAGATCTTTCCCAGTTACGGCTCTGCACTATGATAGGTAGGTACGAGAAAGGAATTAAAAGATTAACACCTTACTTTAACATTTTTACAAGCTAACAAATATGTACCCCCAAAATCACAGAACCAAAGCAATAACAATACTCTCCGCTACATAGTATATTATCCTGTCGTCAGCAATCATATCTTAAATGTAGGAGAAAATTTACTGTCTGTTGAAATAAAATTTCTTTTCTGTATATCATCCTTTGTCAACCAATACCACATTCATTGTAGGCAAAGTCACTGTACAATGTGAAAAGTGTTTTTTTTTTTGTTTGTTTTGTTTTGTTCGTGCCGACTAAATAACCTCATTAGGATAAAAGCAGCGCTAAACAACCCACTCAATCCAAATGATTGGTAACTGCTAAATATTGAAATTGATCGCAGTAGTACCTGTAACATTGGCATATGAACACTACATCGATAACATTCAATCAGAAATATGTGCTCTAACTTTGCTTAAGAATATCACCGCAAAAGATCGTCCCATCGGAAATTCTTGTAACTTGTTTGCTTGTTTGTCTTGGATGCAACTCTAAAGCTGGCTCGATCCACTGCTTTGTTACTCTCAAGTCATTAACTTAATCGGTTAGAAGCTACTGACAATTGATCAGAGGAAGGACATATGAATGAGCAGCTTACTTACATATCGGTTTACGCATTTCCATCCCTTTCGTGTTTTGTACAAGGTAGCTCGCGACAATGTTGGGCTACTTGGGCATAACTTGGCCTGGTAAGATCCTGCAGAAAATAATTATACATAATCATATTATTAATCACTCGAGAGAGCAAAGCTGGAAGAGTACAGTTTCAATATCATTAATTTTGGCTCAATGAAACAACAGACACCAGCAAAGCTTTCTAGTTTGCAGAATGTAAAAAAAAGCTGGGCAAAACAATCGTACATAATATACAGGGTGTCTACACAAATCCTGGAAGAAAATTCTCTGACATTTTTGAGGATTTTTTTTCCAGGTATCTAAATTTTTTTAAACAAGCGACTCCGAACATGTATACACTTTCGCGAGTTTATGATCAATAACTTTTTTTCAGTTTTTAAGGATTCAATTGATATATTTCATTTAGGAAACGTTAACAGCTTATATTACCAAGATTTTCTTAATAAATAAGTACCATCGATTACTTAAATAATTAAGTAATAATTAAAAAATAACTAATTTTTTGAATTTATCTCTAAAGTACCAAATAGTTGAATTTCAACTAAAAAAGATCAATTTTCCACCAAATAGTTGAGTTTTAAACTAAAAAAAAAAATGTCAACAAAATAGTTAAATTTTCATTAATTTCAACTATAATCATGAATCTTGAACTAAAATATATTAAATTTAAACAAGACACGATGAATTTGCAACTAAAATTATAGATTATTAAACTGGATTAGCTAAATTTTTCAACCAAAAAGAGGAATTTGCCACTAAAATTATGAATATTCGATTGGAAAACTTGAATATTCAACGAAAAAGATGAATTGTCAAAAAAGAAGTTTCATTTTTTACCAAAAAATACGATTTTTCAACAAAATACATGAATGTTTAACATAATAGTTTAATTTTTAACTTAAAAAGAAAAATTTTCAACCAAATAGTTCGGTTTTTGATTAAAAAACATCAATTTCCATCAAAAAATGGAAACGTTACATTTTCAGTTTAAAATTTTTTTTATTCAAACTGATAAATTGTTAACTAACAAGATAAATCATAAACTGCAATCGTTGAATTTTAAAACAAAAAGATAAATTTTTAACCAAATAGTTGAATTTTCAATTAAAATATTCAAGTTTCAACCAAAAATGGAATAAGTAATTTTTTTTAATAGTAACATTTTTAAACAAAGTGATGAATTTTCAACTTAAATAAATAATCTTCAACTGGAATAGTTAAATTTGAAACCAAGAAAATTAATTTAAAGCAAAAAAGGCGATTTTTTAAGTAAAAAGTATTTTTTTTTCAACCAAAAATTTTAGAGTTAAATTTTCAATTAAAATAATTAATTTTTCACCAGAAAAAGCCAATTCTTAAGCAGTGATGAATTTTCAACGGAAATTATAAATCTTCAACTGCAATAGATAAATTTTAAACCAAAAAGATGATATTTTAACAAGAGTTTAATTTTCAACAAAGTAGTTTAATTTTCAACGCAAAAGAGTGAAATTTCAAACAAGAAAATTAATTTTCTACAAAAACGACGATTTTTCAACAAAATACATGAATTTTTAACAAAATAATTGAATTTTGAACTAAAAAAATACCAAGTTTCAACCAAAAATGGAATAAATATATATATATTTTTAAAGCAGTTACATTTTCAAAGAAAGTGATGAATTTTCAACTAAAATTATTAATTTATAACTGGAATAGTTTAATTTTAAACCAAAAACATGAATTTTTAACCAAGAAAATTAATTTTTACCAAAAAATACGATTTTCCAACTAAAAAAGATAATTTTTTCAAACAAAAATGTAATAGTTATATTTTCATGTAAGAAATTAATTTCAAATAAAAAAAAACGATTTTTAAACGAATAGTTAAATATAGTAATACAAAGTTACTTTCACTAATAAATAAATATTGTTATTGACTCTTATATTGTAATTTTAAAAACAAATTTAAGCATGCTAGCGATAAAATTTCCCGACTTAAAAAAAATCCCTGACATTTCCAGGTTTTTCCAGGTATATAAAAATTCCCTGACAATTCCAGGTTGCCCAGGTAGGGTAGACACGCTGAATATAGGTAACGAAACTGATGATTATGAACCAATTCAACTCGAAGATGAGCAACTTTTACACAGACAACATGTTGCAATATTATGACATCCTCAATTACAGAATTTTGAAATAAAAATCTTCATTTTCCGCTTATTGAAATTAAAAGAGATGCAAAGGATTGACAGATGGCGAAAAGAAATAGTTAAAAGCAATATGTCTACTGAAGAATTTTGGTAGGTACCAGAAGCCATAAAATTTAAAAAAATTACATCCAAAAAAACTATTTGATTGAAGATTATTTCAGGTTTTAAAAAAGAATTCATTCAATAAAGAGTCAAACTGGATTGAAATTAGGCAAGTTGCTTCATTTCCTGATAAAGTATTTCCTAAAATCCTGAAACCCTGATAAAGAGGAAATCTAAAGAAACCCGACATGAAAGACATGCTTAATGAACGAAAGAATAAATCATCTGATAGGCAGGCACTATTTCTACTGAAGAATTTTTGTTGCTACTTGAATAGATGAAATTTCCAAATATTACATGCAGCTACAAATTCCAGATCAGTTCCAAATTGTCACTAAGTAGAGTTGAAATTAAAAACAATTTATATTTGATTCGAAAAGCCCATTTTTGGAAAGTCCCTTGCCGAGAAATAGCAAGTCTCTCAAATGACTTGTATAATTAAAACCAGCCAAGTGGAATCTTTTGAATAAATCTCAGCCGATACTAATAAAGTATTACCTAAAATATCTAAAAGAGCCAGATTATCGAGAAAAGTAGAGACCCTAGTAAAGAAGCAATAAACATGTACCTAGAGAAAACGAGACATGATAGACATGCGAAAGTAATTAACGAAAGAGTAAATCATCTGAGAGGAAGGCAAGATGAGAAGAAAAAAAAAATATAAAAAAAGCAAACTTACTACAGGAAAGGCAGAGGCCACTCCAGTTTGCGATTGGGTATTCTGTGAGGCAGTAGGGATGTCACAATTGCACCTGGTCACCGGTTCGGAAACTTCTGCTGCATGTGCATTTGTACTTATGGCCTCATCCACACCATTCACCATGTTCGAGTCATCAGTCTTTTTAGATCTGTCAGTGGTGCATTTCAGTGATAAAGGTCTATACCTAAATTACTTACATGTGTAGGTTGTGTGTCAAAAATCTACTTTACACACCAAATCGGCAAGAAAACACACCAAACATTCACGTAACGTAAACTGTTGTGGTCATTGGCAGTAATTTCGGAACGAGAGAAGAACTTTTCAGGGAACGGGTCTTGCAAGATTGTAACTCAGAATTAACAAACTGATATACATTTATTTTCACTGACAATGTGTCTATAGTTAATGATTATTATTTGCAAACAAAAACAAACCTGACCTTTAGAGTATGTGTTAAAATGTAAACTTTAGCGATTAACTATGGTAAATCTAGGTCCTTTTTACATAAAAATCGTTTAAAAAGAAACTTTAAACAATTATTCTGATAGTGTGAGAATTAATTGACGTTAAATTAGTAACGCAGTCTGTCGTTTCTCTGTCGCGGTAGTTGGTGCAAATCATTCACGAAAACTATTTTACAGTATCATACATATTTTTGTACTGCGACAGCTTCTCATACTTTATTAAACACAAATTTAATTCTTTTGTGTCGAGTGTGTGATAGGGGCCGTACTTAAATTACGTAACGGATTTAAGGCCCTCTCTAAGACAGCCCCTCGACCCAAAACCCTGTAAAAAATCCGTAGAATAATGTTTATATCCTTCCCCCTTATTGTACGTAATTTTTAGTTCACACAAATTTGTTGCCAATTATTGTTAGTAGAATCAGGCAGGGTGTCCGTAAATTTCATTTTCAAAATTTCCTGATTTTCCTTTGACTAATTTTTCATTTTCCTTGATCATCAATATTCAAATACCAGCAATCTAATCTTGGAATATTTAACATAGAAACTTTTAGAAACTGAATGAAAAGTATTTCAGATACAAATTTAAAATTGTCAAAGTTATTAATTTATTTAAAAAAAAAGGCTTTTACTATGAAAGCTGACTTTTCAACAAAACACTTGAATTTTCAACCTAACAATATAAATTCCCAACAAAAAACTTTTGTAGTTTATATTTCAATAAAAGAAGATGAATTTTATAAAGAAAAAATATTTTTAAACCCAAAAAGACGAATTTTTAACAAATAATGATTTTTCAATCAAGAAGGAAATACAAGTTTATCTAGATTGTTGACCTTCAAATCCAAAAGACGAATTTTCGTTACAAAAATGGATTTTTAAATGGAAAGTATGACTATTTAGTACAAAATTAATTTTCCACGAAATCGATGCATTTTAAACCAGATATTTTTTTTGACTAAAAAGATGGAAAATTTTCAACTAAAAAAAATCAGTCTTAAAAAACGGAAGTTACATTTTCTGTTAAAAAATTAATTTAAAAAAAGGCTTCTCCACTAAATAACTAAATTCTCAACCACAGGCATAAGCATTTTCATTTTAAAAAATTAAGTGTCTACTAAAACAGATGAGTTTTTAAATCAAAAAGACATATTATCAGAAAATAGGTGAATTTTTAGTTAAAAAAAGATTTCAGTTGACTTTTTCATGATCAAAATATAAATTTTTAAACAAAAAATAAGTTTCTACGAAAAAAATGGAATTTTCAATCCAAGAAGACAAAATTTTAACCGATAGGATGCCTTTTTAACCAAATTGTTGAATTCTCTTTCAAATAGTTGCATTTATAATTTTATCCAAGAAAGATGAAATTTTTAATAAAATACGACAAATTTTTTTTTAAGTTGAACTTTCATCAAGAAAATATTTCTGTTCAGTTTTCAACACCAAAATATAAATTTTAAACAAAAAGGTAATTTTCTACGAAATAATTAAATTTTTAGAAAAGCAGAAGAATTTTCAACCAAAAAATATGAGTTTTCAAACAAATAGTTGCATTTTTATTTCGGAAAGATGCAATTTCTGCTAAAGCAGGTGAATTTTAAAATCAAAAAGACAAACTTTCGAAAAAGAGCTTGAATTTTCAACCGAACAGTTGCATTTTTATTCAAGAAAGATGAAATTTCTTCTAGAAAAAGTGAATTTAAAAAAGAAAACCTCAAAAAAAATAGTTAAATTTTTATCCAAAGAAGATTCAAGTTCAATTTCCAACCCTAAAATAAGAATTCTAGATAAAAAGTTAGTTTTCTGCTAAATAGTTCAATTTTTAACCACAATCTACGACTTTTTAGCAAGATTGTTGCATTTGCAACCAAATAAAAATGTCAAAAAAAAAAATGAAAAATCTACTAAAACGAGTGAATTTTTACATCAGGAAGACAAATTTAAAAAAAAGTATTGAATTTTCATCTGAAAAGATTTCAATTGACTTTTCATCACAAAAATAGGAATTAAAAAAAATTTCTAGTAAATAGTTCAATTTTTAAAAAAACAATTGCATTTTTATCCAAGAAAGATAAAGTTTCAAACCACAAAGATAAACTTTCAGAAAAAATAGTTTTCACACAACAAATATTTCAGTCAATGTTCTACGAAAAGAGCGCAATTTTTAATCAATATTTAAGTCTTTTGGAAAAAATTGTTAAATTTTCAACCAAATAATAAAAGTTATTACCAAAAAGATAATCTTGAAAAGAGTGTTTTTACGAATTTGCAAAAATTACGTACATGGGCCCCCCCCCCCTTAATGTAACTAACCGTAACAAATTGCCCCGCCCCCCCCCCCCCCCCCAAGCTGTTACGTAATTTATGTACGGTCCCATAGTAACAAAATAACTTATCTCTATCTTAACTTTAGCAACATTAAACTGAAAATTCGCCAAGATCTCCAAAGAAGCTTTCAATCATCATGTTTTATGCCTCATTATCATCACTGTATTTTTTTATTCCTTTCTTAGATAGATATTCTTTATTTTTTTTTGGTTTGTTTAATAGGACTGTGTCCCTGAAAAATTTTACAATAATTCTAAAACTTATATAACAAAGTGGCAAATCTGTTTAACACATGGAAAGCAAACTATGATTAACCACTAGAAACCAAGGAAACTATATTGAAAACTCATAAACCTACTTTCTAAATCCAAGCACGAGAAAAGTAAAATCAAAAATATGTATACTTAAACATAGAGGACTTATGGGAACTTAGGCGTAAGATATGCGAAAAGTAGAAATATTTATCCACAAAAATAGTACCAAACTAACAAAATAATTAATCAATAAATCAAGTTTTCACATTGCTCGAGGCAGTGTATTTAAGAAAGAGACACTTTTTGAGCCTAGCACTGACATCATGTCAAATTTCAGTGCGAAAAGACGAATGTAGAGAACGAAAGACACCAAAATGTTAAACGAGATTGTTCAACAGCATAAATAATCATTCGTCATTTTCAAGAAATAGAAATTGTACGTGTAGAAAGTACTTTTACATCTCTAAAACAGATTACCCTCCGAGTAAAAATTATGGCAAAAATATGCATTTCTAGCCATGCAACCTAATCTCTAATAAATAAAAAAAACGAGTTCAATTTAAATAAAAAATAGAAGAACAATGGCCAAACTCGTATTTTAAACAAGTCCCTGTTTTTCGTATAAAATACGACAATTAACGAATTATTGTCAAGTTATCACTCAAGCTTTAATTGCACTAGTGAGTGAAAGATCTTTATCAAGGGAGGAAATACTTCTCACCTCTTTTTCTTAAACGAATTAAAAAAAATACAACTGGATAAGAAGACAATAGAACACAATAAACGCAAAGAACATAAAAACATTATAAAACGCGAGAAAAACTAAAATCAGTTCAGATTTCATTGGGGAAATCTTTCTGCTTGCCTTTCATAAGCCTTTTTTGGGGAGTTTTTTGTCAAATCAGGGTGTCTACTCAAAAACTGGAAAAAAAATCCTTGACAATTCCAGGTTTCCCTGAAAAATCTCTGACACGTTTATCACAAATAATGTTCTTTTTCAGTCTTTTTAAATATATAAATGTGTACAAATAGTACTATTAATATGTAAAATTAAATAACTGGGGTTTCACTTGAAAAAATAACTTTGATTCATTTTATGTTTAATTTAGAAAGGTTTGAAATAAAAAATACTAGTAAAATAATTAATCATTTCTTGAATTTGTCAAAATACATAAATCTTCAACTAAAGAAGACTATTTCGTAAAAATCCATTTAATTAACTCAAAATTTAACTATTCCACTTGAAAATTTATTTCCTTCATTGAAAATTATAGTATTTTGTTAAAAACTTGTTTTTCTTTCGTTCTTGAATCTTATTTTTTCCTTGATGATTCATCATCCTAGTATTCTTTTTTTTTTAATTGAACTATTTTCTTGGTATTTTTTTTTCTCATACATTAATTTTTTCAACTGAAAATTTAACCATTTCTTTTTTAATGAGAAGAAGTTATTTCTTGAATATGTCCCAGAAGTCTATGGATTTAAATGATAAATAAAATAAATTTTCATTTTATTTTTCTATACTTAAAATCCAGTGAAATTATAAACTAATATGATGACTGTTCAATAGAAATAGTTGAATTTTAAACAAAATACATAAATCTTGAACTAAAGAAGATGAATTTTCAACGAAGAAATGTTTTCCAGTCAAGAAAGAGAAATTCTTTTAAGGACACTATTGCTTTTTTAACCAAAAAAGATTAAACTTCTACTAAAACGGATAATTTTTTTAATTAAATACGAAATTTGAACAAAAAAGGTTAATTTTATAACAAGACAGATTTTGCAGGTAAGAAAGAGAAAAAATGCAAACTAAATTAATGGATTTTCAAGCTAAAGACGAATGTTTCAAAAAACAGTTGTACTTTCGAGAAAAATTTTTTTTTTAGTTTTAACCAGAAAGTTCATTTTTAACCATATAGTTGAATTTCCTACCATAATAGTTGGATTTCCAACCAAATTATTTAATTATAAATTCAAAAAGACGAAATGTCTTTAACACAATTCAATTTTCCATTAGAAAATATCACACATTTGAATTTTGAACTAAAAAATATTGATTTTCAATGAAAAATGTAATCATTAAATTTTTAGATAAAAAAATTGAATTTCGCCCAAAATGATGACTTTTGAACTAAAATGGTAAATATTTATCTGGAGTACTTGAATTTTTAATCAAAATACGAATTTGCAAAAAAGAAGTTTATTTTTCAACTAAAGAAGCCTAATTTTCTAACCAATAGTTGAATCATGAATTAAAAAATATCTTTTTTCAACCAAACTGATACATTTTCCACTAAAATAATGTAATTTTATAGAAAAATATTGAATTTTCAACTAAAATGATACATATTTATCTGGAATACTTGAATTTTCAATCGGAATAGAAATTTTCAAAGAAGAAGTTTATTTTTCAAACAAGAACATTAATTTTCTACCAAAAAGTCGATTTAAAAAAAAACAAATTTTTTTTAATCGTTCAATTTTCAACTAAAGAAGCCAAATTTTCCACCTAAGTTGAATTTTGAACTAAAAAAATACCCTTTTCAACCAAAGGATATGAATTCTAAAACCAAAGACGAATTACAACAAAAAATAATAATAAATACATTTGCAAACAAAATGATTAATTTTCAACGAATAGAGCGAATGGAGAAAAATTGCCAACTGAATTTTCAAGCAAAAAGATGAATTTTCAACCAAGAAGATTAGTTTTCTACCAAAAAGAACGAATTTTGAACAAGATACTAGAATTTTTCAATTAAAAACATCATTTTCAACCAAAATCAGTATAGTTTTAAGCTTTCAGTTAAAAAATTAATCTGAAAGAAAAATAAAACGATTGTTCACAACAAAATAGTAGTCAAAAACAGTAATATAAGGAAGAAAAAACGTTATTATTTAATTTTATATTACGAACCGAAAAAAATGTAAGCATATTCCCGAGAAAAATTCCCTGACATTAAAAAAAATAATAATAATCTCGTGACATTTCCAGGATTTTCAAGTTATATAAAAACTCCCTGAAAATTCTAGATTTTCCAGGTGAGTAGCCACCCTGCAAACATAATACACCTCTCTCATTTTTTTCAATCCTCCTAACTGTGCAAGCCCAATTGTAAAAAAAATACCGCCATTTCTTGATATACTTGTAGAAAAGAATTTAAAAAAAAACACACAAAAAAAACAAGAAGCAGTGTTTGTAATCTGTAGGTGTATGTATGAGAACAAAACACACTCACTTATCGGGAGATGACGGGGGAGTGAGAGTGACGGTGCTCAGAGCGATGTCTGTAACATCAGAGTTGCTAGCCGAGGAATTCGAGTTTGAAGTTGCAGCTGCTGCGGACGAGGAGATGCTCGGACCAGCGGCATTATTCTCCTGGGAATTGCCATGATAACCACTAGCTGCTGCAGCAGCAGCAACATTTGATCCAGGACTCGTCGACCTGCTGCTGTTGCTAGTCTGATGATGATGATGCTGCTGCTGGTAATGTTGCTGCGGCTGCTGCTGATGATGATGATGCTGCTGCTGATTATACTGTTGAACGATCCCCAGTTCCTTTGTGCTTTTCAGTTTAGCCGTGCCCTTGACTACGTCCGAGAGCCTATTTTGAGATTGCAGACTCTCGGCGGTGCTAGGTTCCAGCGAGGGATTGTGTGACTTTGTGTGATCGGCATCAAGGCCGGGAAGCGGCGGAAAAGCGGAAGCCTCCAGGTCGAACTGAACGCCCCGATTGTGCTGGGCATTACTGGCCGGAGCAGAATCTCGGCTCGAGGGCTGAGGGCTACTGTTGGTCTTCGATGGTGCGTTGTCTTGATCTTTGGTCCTGCGATGTATGCGGTGGCGCGGAAACTGAATTGCGCTCGTGTCCAGCAGGGTCTGAGCATCGCTCTCCTGCGACCCTTTAGCGTGACTGCTGCTGCTATTGTACTGAGCGTCTCCAGTCACGCTGTTTGCTGCGTGGGAGGAATGAAATTTTGTGCCGCCGGCCTGATAGGAAGATGAGGAGGTTGGTTTCGCGGTGGGTAAGCTGCTCCTGCTGTCCGGAACAGGAGGCACTGTCCCTCCTGGTACGGGTCCTCCACTCAGCGGAGGATGCAAACTTCGGGCCATTGACATGCTGCCGGCACTACCACCACCTCCGCCGCCACCGTCCATCAATCCACTACTTCCGCCACCACCACCTCCATTTCCGCCTCCTCCAATCCCTATTCCACTACTTCCCCCGACGACACTTCTGTCAGGTCCATTCCTTTTATTTCTAAAAAAAAAACAAAAGAAAAAACATTTTAAATATTAGATCTTAATCCAAGAAACAGCCGTCTACGGGGATCACCAGGGTTGCTACAAGAGTCTGGTTACAAAATTCCATGACCTTTTCAAGTTTTTCCGGTATAATTTTGAAAAAATTCCAGGTCTACTTTTTTCTTTTAAAGTCAGCCAATTAAATTAAATTAATGCAAGGATTATGATTTATCAATAAGTTCTTTTGAATTCAAAACAATTTTCAAGTGAAAAAAAGTAATTTAAAAGTACTTTAAGAACAATTATAGTGGAACTATTCATGATTTCAAAATAATAGTAATCTTTAAAGAGTATGAAGTTTTTAACAAAGTTAAAATAAAACTTTTAGATCGCAAAAACTAATAAAATCGTCTATATTAAAATTGATCGAAATTTAATCAGTTAAAGAATTTCTTCTTTAACACCTTTCAGTTCTTTTTGCTTTTCCCATTAAATATTCCATTTCAATTTATTTAATCCTTACACTTTGATATTTGCCTTTTTCTTCATTTTTCTTTTTCAATTTTAAAATATAGAATTCGCTATAAAATACTTAATTATTAAAACATTGAAATAAAGACAATTAAAAAATTTCCAGTCATTTTTTCAAAATCCTATGATTTTTCCAGGGTTTCCAGTCATTTTTTTTTAGTTTCATGACTTTCAGGTTCATTAATCACTTTCAAACAATTACATGACTTTTCTAGGTCTTCTAGGACTTGTAGCAAGGCTGATTACAACACAAAAGGAGCTCAAACAATCGGAAATAGGGGAAAGATTAAAACTTTATTTTCACATCTTTTTTTAAATGACTTTTGCCATTAAAGAATTAATAAAAATGGATAAAAATAGATATATTCAAGCGGTTGGAAATCCATTCACTACGATTTAAAAAAGTTCGAACAAAATATAATGGGTAAAATAAACAATTTGTATACGCAGGGGGCGATTCGACAGACTATTTCAAATTCCCGGCCAAGTTTTCCTATTTTCCCGGTTAAATAAAATTAACATACTCATATTTAAATTTTCACGGAAAATGTCAATTTCTACCAAAAAATGGAATAGTGGAACTTTTAGTTGAAAAAATTAATTTCGAACAAAAAAACAACAACATATTTTCAAGAAAATAGTTCGATTTTCAACCTGACTGATGAATCTTCAACTGAAATAGTTTAATTTTAAACCTAAAAGATCAGTTTTCAACTAAAACTATGAGTCTTAAACTGAAATAATTGAACTTGCAACAACAAAAGATTCATTTTTACTAAAAAGGATACATTGTCAATCAAAACTTAAATAATTACATTCTAAGTTCAAAAAACTAATTTTCATACCAACAGGACAATGTTTTTCTGAAACTATTGGATATTTAATTTGAATAAGTTAAATCTTCAGTTTCAAAAAATTACTTTCCACCAAAAAATTAACTTTCAACAAAACAAAACAAAAATAACTTTCAACAAAACAGTTAAATTTTCAAACAAAGTGATGAATTTTCAACTAAAACTGTAAATCTTAAACTTATATAATTGAATTTTTCACCAAAAAGATGAATTGTCAACAAAGAAGATTAACATATGCCAAAAAATATGAATTTTTAAGGAAAAAAGGTCATATTTTAACCAAAAGTTTAATAATTAAATTTTTAGTAAAAAAAATAATGTCCAACCAAATATTTTTTTATCTACAATTGTAGAACATTCAACGGGAATAATAGTTACATTTTTAATTTAAAAAATAATTTAAAAAAAAACAAGGGAAAAGCCAATTTCCAATGAAATAGCTTACATTTCAACCAAAAACTGTAATACTTGCATTATTAAACAAAAAACGATTTTTTAAACGAGAAGTTTACCTTGCAAAGAAAAAGATCATTTTCTACAGAAAATTAATATTTTTAACTCATTTAAAACCCTAAAAATATTTTTAATCTGTGTAAAAGCTTTCAAAATCTTTGGAACTGTTCGAAATCTATTTAATTTGATGCACACGTCTTTTCAAAATCTTTAAAATCCGTTAAACCTTTGTATAATGTTCAAAATGCATTGAAATATTTTTAAATCTTTAGTAATGTTCAATATTATTCTATTAATTCTATATTAGCGAAAAGAAAATTAAGAACTAATAGAATTATTCAGAATGTTGTCTGTTCGGTGCAACCTATAAAAGAATTGGTAAAGTCTACGAAAAAATGCGTAGAATTCTCGTTATTTATTCTCTAATGAGTAAAAGATCAATTAAATCTTGACAAATAAAAAACTTTTCTGTAGCAATATTTCTTCTAAACGAGATGTTTCTTTCAGGGTGACCGTTTTAATGGAAGAAAAAATTCTCATTCGCAAAAATTTTTCCCGGTCAAAAAAAAGTTTTTTAATCGAACTCTGCTCTACACATTTTTCAATTTAAAGTAGTAAAAAATAAACAAAAATTTATGAACTTAAAAGTGGAACTCTTGAATTTTAAACTTTGAAAATTGAAGCTCAAATGTTTTTCAATTCAAAAAGTTTGGATTCAAATGTTGAATAATTTACACGTATAAACTGGAAAGTAGTAACACTTTTCAATTGAACAGTTTTAAATAAAATGGGAGATAAACTGCAAAATTCAGATTTTTTAACATTCATAAATTATAGAGTTCAAAAATTTAGATTAGGTTCCAAAAATATGAATCCACGCGAACATTTTCAATCCTCTAAATCAAAGAGTCAATCAATGAACGTTAAAAAATGAAATATTTTACAACTTAAAAGTTCTTAAAACAGAAGCTACATTATTGTCATTTTAAATAGTTTAAGGTTTGAGCATCCTTGAACAACTTCATAATTTTCTAAATTAGAGTAATTTTAAGAAATATTTAGAAGTTTTAAAAAGATTCAAAAATAATTTATATTTTTAAATGAAATCAAATAATTTAAACGAAGTGTGTGTACCGACAAAATTGGACTAATCGTACAGAAATTTCGGTTAAAATGCCCATAACTTAATTTTATACAAAATGTAGATATTGGCAGATTTCAAACCAACAATTTAGAAGCTTTTTAAGAATTGTAAAAGGCTCCAACAGAATAATAACATTTTTTGAATATTCCTGAGAAAATTGAAAATAATTTTTAATTTTGAAAAATTATTTTAACAGTATATTTAAAATGTTTAGAAGTTCTGAAAAAAATATTAACACACTTCGTTTAAATTAATTGAAATCATTTCAAATTTATAGTTCATTTTTAATCTTTTCAAAACTTCTAAATATTTCTTAAAATTACTTTAAAAATGTCTACAAATAATAAGTGTCCAATTATTATTTCTACACAGAAAATTTAACAATTTCGCTTAGAAATTAAACATTTTTAAAATAGAACAATAAAAATGTCAAATATTGCTAAATATTAAATAATTATTCTTTTTCTTAATTAAAAATTTTCACATTAAATGGGTTTAATAAAAGCTTTTAAATACGAATAAATTATTATTAAGTTATTTTGCAGTTGAAAATTGTTTATAAAGTTTCAATCGCACCGTTATATTTTTTTCATGACTAAGACTTTAGAATTGAAACAGTTGTACAGCGGCCACTCTGTTCTTTCATAATAGACTTTAAGATTTAAATTCCTTTCGAATTTCAATAAAATAACTTTTTTTCAAGAGAAAAAAATTAATTCAAGGTTCTCTAAAAAAAATCAAGGAGGTTTTCAAGGTTAAAGAAAATTCAAGGAGGTTCTCAAGGTGAAAAAGATTCGAAGACCATTCCAGAATGTCAAGGTTTTCAAGATCGCTGTACAGCCTGGTAAAGTTAGGTTGATAGCATAAAATCGTATTATTTGCATTCTCCGTCTCAAATCAAAACCAACACGAAAATGACACAAATAAAAAAAGCGTTTTTGGTTCACAATATTTACCTGTTTCTTTGATTGTATCTTGTGTTGTGTGGTTTGTACGTTGTGTGCGGCGTGATACCATTCATGGTGAACATGGTAGTCACATCGAAATAAGCTGGACTCGCTGCTCCCCAAGGCATCATTCCAGCTGGATAGAACGGTTGATGCTAAAAAATGGTCGAGGTGAAAAAAAGAAGACAAAAATAGTTAAAATAGAAAATTCCTACTTAACAACAAAATGAAAGAAAAAAAAAGCTGTTATCTTTCGCAAAAAGTGACTTACGTAGACGTGGACTTGATTGGCATATGGCGGCATAGTAGTTTGTGGCATCGCAGTACCATTTGTGTAAAGAAATCGTTGCGGATTGGGAGGATAAGTTCCGGGATCGTAGACGGCAGGTGGGGGTGGTGGAGTTCGATATCCATTCTTTATTCCACCGACTCCTGCGACTGCCGGCATCGGTAGCCTGTTCATTGGTTTAGCTTTGATGCGCGCCATGATTGGCTTTCCCTAGATAACAAAAAAAAACAGGTCAATTATTGTACACATAACGCCGCTAAACTGATAAAAAAAAAAGAAAAGACTTTTCCAATTTACCTGAAACTCCCGCACTTCTTCCCGTAAAAACCTATAGGCCTTTTGAGCATCTTCGTCGGATTCAAAGGTTACATACCAGGAGCTATTATGCGCAAACTCACATGAAATAAACCTTGGACATCCTTCTCCTGAGAACAAATTCTGCAAGGAAAAATCGCAAAATTGCATCATGTTCAAACGATGAATAAGGTATCATCTATAAACTATAATATCAATTTTCAGTATGTCTTGAAAATTCATCACTTTATTTGATAATGCAACTATTTTTTCTATGATTTCTTATTTTAAAACAAAAAAGTGTAACTTTAGTTGAAAACATATTTTATTTTAATTGAAAATTCGTCTTTTTTTTATAGAAAATTCATCTTTTTTGTTTAAAAATTAACTATTCTAGTTTAGGATTCATTATTTTAACTGAAAACGTAACTTTGACAAATTCATATTTGATCATTTTATTTAAAAATTCATCTTTTTAGTTGAACATTAACTTTTTTACCTGAAATTTTCACTATTCAACTTTTGGTTGAAAATGTACCTTTTTTCAAATAAAATTCAACTATTCCAGTTGAAAATTCACCATTCTATTTAGAAATTCATCAAGTTTGGTTAAAAATTGATGTTTTTATTTGAAATGTAACTATTTGGTTCAAAACGTATCTTTTTTTATTTGCAAATGAAACAATTTTGTTGAAAATTCATGTGTTTTGTTAATAAAAATCTTTTTGTAGAAAATAAATCTTCTTGATTGAAATTTATTCTTGGGGTTCAAAGATTAAGCCTTTTTCATTAAAAATTTAAGGATTCAAATATATATTTATCATTTTAGCTGAAAAATATTTTTGTTGGTTGAAAGTTAAATTCTTTTGTCAAAAATGCATCTTTTTGTTTTAAAATTATTTTCTTCTGGTTGAATATTAATTACCTTAGATAAAAATTCATCAATTTAGTTAAAAATTGTTTTTTTTTTTGTGAGGAAAATTAATTTTTTCAACTGAAAATTTGGTTGGTATTGGGTTGCAAATTATTCGTTTTTAATTGTAAATTTAATAATTTGGTTGTTACTTCATGTATTTTGGTGGAAAATCGTCTTTATTTTATTCAAAATTAATCTTTTTGGTTGAAAATGCAACGGTTTGGTAAAAAATTCATCTATCTTGATGAAAATTCAATTATTTTACTTGAAAAGTTAGGAACATTTGGAATAAAACCTGAAATTATCAGGGAATTTTTTCCATGATTTGAGTACATACCCTGGTAAATCCCGATTTTACGTTTTTACTGATTTTTTTTTGTGTTTACACACGTCAATTTGCCAATATACCTATATTATCTACGTGACTGTATGGTAAATTATAAACTTCGGTAATAAATCAACAACTATAATAAAAAAGTGATTTTTAGAGTAGGTATTGAAATATGCCTAATTGAATTTAATGTGATAGTAATCCGGGTATTATTTAGTTTTTAAACTAAGACATGCAAACTGTTATAAAAAAATGGAAAAGTTATACTTTTATATTATAAAAACGAATTTTCTATAAAATAGTTGAGTTCTTTTTTCAATTATTGAATTTTCAAGCCAATATGACGAATTTTCTGTACAAAACAAGAACTTTCAACGCAAAAGTTACATTTTCAACTAAACTAAAATAGTTTTTAAAAAAATTTAACAAACTCTCATTTTAAAACATAGTTGAATTTTTACTTAAAAACATTAATTTTCGACCAACAAAGGAATAGGTAAATATTTAATTACCAAAGTAATTTTACAACCGAAAAAAGGAATATTTAACAAAATATATCAGTTTACATCCAAAGAAATAAATTTTTAACTAAAATTTTGAATCGTCAACCAAAATATGCATTTTTAAGAAAGCAGTTAAACTTTAACATCTAGTTGTTAAATTTTTAACCAAAACGATAAAGTTTTAAACAAAAACATTAATTTTCTGTCCAAAATATTTGTTTTTTAATCAAATTCAAGAATTCTCAACCAAAAAGTTGAATTTTCAACTAAAAAAGATCATTTTTTTAACAAACCGACTAATTTACTACCAAAAAAGACGAATTATCAATAAAATTCAATAATTCTCAACTAGAAGTTTTATTTTCATCTTAAAAAAATAATTTTCTCTACCGAAAAATACTGATTTTTCACAAAACTCAAGAATTATTTCCATTCTCAAGAAATTTTCTTAATTATTGAACTTTCAAGCCAAAATGACGAAATTTACATAAAAAACAGTTAAATTATCAAATAAAAAATGTTACATTTTGATAAAAAAGTGAATTTTATACCAAAAAGACGAATTTCCCACAAAATACAAGAACTTTCAAATCAAAAGTTAAATTTTCAACTAAACTAGATTAATTTAAAAAAAAAGGAATTCTTAACAAAATAGTCCAATTTTAACAAATAGTTGAATTTTTACTTTAAAAAGATTATTTTCGACCAAAAATGGAATAGGTGAATGTTCAATGACCAAAGTAATTTTTCAACAAACAAAAAAAAAGAATTTTCAATGAAAAATTTAATTTTCATAGAAAGAGATGAATTTTTAATTAAAATTTTGACTCGTCAACCAAAAATGTTTTTTTAAACTTTAACATCTAGTTTTTATGTGTGTAACTGAAACGATGTGTTTTTAGACAAACAAATTAATTTTCTACCGAAAAAAAACGAATTCTTAACAAAATTCAAGAATTCTCAACCAAAATGTTAAATTTGTAAATAAAAAGATTAATTTACTACTACCAAAAAGACCAATTATCAATAAAAGTTAAGAATTCTCCACTAAAAAGTTTTATTGTCAACCAAAAAGGATGAATTTTTAAAGAAGAAAATTAACTTACTACAGAAAAAAGCAAATTTTCAATAAAAATCAAGAGTTCCTAACCAAAAATTCGAATGTTCAGCTAAAATGGAACAATTTTTTAACTAAAAGAATAATTTAATACCAAAAAGATGATTTTTTAATAATGCCCAAGAATTCTGAATTAAATTGTTGAAATTTCAACTAAAATACAATTTTGAAACAAAAAGATTAATTTACCACAAAAAAAAGGAATTTTCAATAAAATTCACGAATTCTCAATTAAAAATATGACTTTATAAGAATGATTTTTTTTAATGTTTAAGAAAGTTGTTTAACTTTACAACCTAGTTGTTGAATCTTCAATCCATATGATGAATTTTTAAACAAAAAGATTAATTTACTACTACCAAGAAAGCCGAATTATCAATCCAATTTAAGAACTCTGAACCAAAAGGTGAATTTTCAACTAAAAAAGATGAATTTGCAAACAAAAAGATTAATACACTACTAAAAAGACGAATTTTTATCAATACTCAAGAATTCTCTCGAATTTCTAAAGGGTTAATATACGTGCAACGTTACTTTTTCACCCCCCCCCCCCCACGCCCCCCCCCCCCCCCGCCCCCCCCCCCCCCCCCCCCCCCCCCCCCCCCCCCCCCCCCCCCCCCCCCCCCCCCCC
>JAAAKG020000001.1:1689752-1736260 GCA_010014905.2 Druon quercuslanigerum | reverse complement strand
ACAAACATAAAAAATAATTTTCTACCAAAAAGACGAATTTTCAACAAAAAAAAATATTAATTTTGAACTCGAAATGTAATATTTATATTTTCAGTTGAAAATATAATTTATAATAAAGGCACCAATTTTCAAAAAAAAAAAAAAAAAACATGAAACTTTAACTAAAAAAGGTAGTAGAATTTTGAACAAAAATTTTTTCAAGTTGTCATTTCAATGAAAAAAGATTTCAATTTGAAACCACATGCAGTTAAATTAAACCAAAAAGACTAATTTTCTACAATATAGCTGAATTTTCAACAAAAAAGTTCATATTCTACCAAATACTTGAAATTTCAATAAAACAGTTAAATTTTCAACCTAAAAGACTCACTTTTTTGTTTTTAATAAAGTTGCTGAACTTTTAATAAAATAATAAAATTGTATATTAATTCCCTGAGTTTATAATTGATACATATTTTTTCAGTGAACATTTTCATTTAAATAATTCTGTACTATATGTTACTTATTTTAAATACTTTTCAGAACTTTTAATTTCAGAAGGCATCCCGATGTTTTCCTTTCTTTTTCAATATTAGTTTTAATCGGAGAAAAATTCCCGTTTCGTAAATATTTTTTACGGCCAATGGAATTAAAAAATTCGAATTTAACCTCTTGAAGTTTTAACTTTTAAAATTGAAGCTTCAAAATGTTTTATTTAAAAATGTTGTATTCAAATGCTAAATGAAAAAAGACTTATAAAATGGAAAGTACAACACTTTTCTGTTGAACAGTTCTAAATTAAATGCATTCAAACTGAAAAATGTAGAATTTGAACTTTTATAAGTTGTACAGGTCAAATATTCAGATTTAGTTCTAAAAGTATAAATCAATGTTATCATTTTTAAACACTTTATAGATGTAGTTTAAAATTTTTCCAAATTCAAAATTATTTTAAAAATTTTATTATAACTTCTGAATATCTTTTGAAATGATTTAAATTTTTCCTACAATTTTTAGAAAATACTGCAGTTATAAAAATGACCTCACAATCTTTCAGATTCATTTTTGAAAATCTTTTTAAATATTGTCTTAAAATAATTTTCTAAATGGAAAATCATTTTAAAATTGCCTGGCAATCTTAAAAAATGTTTTTATTCTTTTTAAGCATTTCAAAATACTCAAAAAGCTTCTTAATTTGTTGTTTAAAATTTCAAGTTTTTAATTAATTTTAAATATTTTCAAAATCTTTAAATATTTATAAAAATTACCTAAATTGACCTACAAATAATAAGTGTTCATTTATTATTTATAGATCGAAATTAAATACAAATTTCACTTAAAAATATTTTATTTTTTGAAAAAAAAAACAATCAAAATCGTAACGTTTAAAGTTTAAAAACTCTGCAATTTTAACGATTCAAGGCTTTCTATTTCAAACAATTTAGTTTTCAATTATTTACATTTCTTAATGACTAAGGCTTTTGAATTGAAACAGTTTAATATTTTACTTTAAAATCTGGAAATGCTTAAATTTTGAACAGATTTAGAACCGTCTTAACATATCAATTATTGTTCACTTTTCAATGCTTAAAATACAGTTGAATTTTTAAAATAATGACATGATTGATCTTTTCAGTTAATCCAATAAAAATGTATGTTATCAAAAAATTTCAAATTCAAACGCTTTTCATTATTCAAGTCTTCAACCACTGCATTTTGAAATTCTTTCAATTAAAAATGGAGGTTATAAAATCATAATCTAAAATTGACAATTTTTTGATCAAAATATTTCCTAATTACGCATTATAAACTCAATGATATAATACAAAAAGATAAAATTTCAACTTATTATTTAAAAAATGGTTACAACCGAACTGGGACAGATTTTTTACAATTTGTAAAATTCCCGATCAAAAAATAAATTCGCTGTCCTTTCGGGGTCTAACAGCCACCCTGTTTTTTTTGTCCCTTCAAAAATTGGGAACAAAAGTTAGGTCTGGTCAATAAAAATCACCAATTTTCGACTGCGAGAACTTATTATCAGGACGTCTGGTAACCCTAATCTTACTTTCTCCTTCTTTTTTTTTTAAACAGTTTTGTCAGCCTTCTAAGAAAGCAGATTGATTTGCGTTTCCGACTTCTGATCTTGCACCATCCCGGGAATCCCCGACTAAACTCGATATGCCTCTCATTATTTTTTGTATTTTTTTTTATTTCTTACACTCTTTGGTGAAGTTTTTGAAAAGGATATTAGTGGATTTTGACCTAGTGTAGAGTAACATATATGTAATCGCACTTGATACGAGACAAATGAGAAAAATACGTTTTGCGATAGTCGATAAGAAATATCAGCACGCAACGGCATGATCGTGCTATCCGTGCCAGTACCGGTTTGACAATAAATTGAATAATTGCCCTTTTGTTAGAAAAATATCCATAAGATACTTACTATTGTATATAAAATATAGGTGTAGAATTGTGTAATAAATCACACATTGTTATAAAATGTGTCTGTTTTTTATTTCAGTTTTTAGCACCCCGTTTGCAATGCAAATGAAATAATGAAGAGGTTTTAATTATTGCATCCATAAAATAGTGTTAGAAATTAAGGAAATTAATTTTAAATATATAAATTTAAAAAGAACACAAAAAATCAATAATTTTAAAAATTCTAACTTTGTAATTTTTCATGTCAGAGAGTATTAACCCAAGAGTTCTTATTTATAGAAAATAAAAAGAAAAAACACGTTTTCTGTCAAAGTGTACATTGTAAAAAAATCAAATTTGATTTTTATAGTGTATTTTTTAGATTCCTACCTTATTGTCCGCAGATATGTAGAGATGTAACCAATATCATTACAAGAATGATGTGAAATTTAAACAATCAATATAATAAAAGTAAACAAAAAAACACAGGAAATTTAGTTTTTACGTATCGAAAAATTGTAAGTTTAAGTAATAAGAAAATTTTTAGATCACTAGGAAGCAGCAAATGAAAACTATCAATTGTATCAGAATCAGCCAGGCCATGCTTCTGCACAACATAACCCAACTTTTAGATACTGTACTTATTACGTCACACATTCATGTGGAAGGGGAGAAGACGGTGGTTTTGTAACAATTACTAATTTACCTATAGAGTAGGAATAGAATTTTTGTTTAGCTTAAAAATGAAGTTCAGATTCACAGAGCTCAATAAATGGGGAATATTTCATTTTTTTAACGAAAAAGGGACATTAATGTATGCTCACTGAGAGTCCATTGGATACCAGTATTAATTTACCGAAAAATATTATTTGTCAGGAGCGATCCATTTTCGACAACGAAAAAACAATTTTTGTTTTATGGCTTAACATTTTTATTTATTTCAGTCTCATGTTGTTCAATTTTGTTATTATCAATTTTCTTCAGTTTTAGCAGTCAAGATTCAATTTTTAGCGATTGAGTATTTAGTTTTATTTAATTCAAAACAATAAAATTTCCAAATATTGAGCATTGAAGAAAATTCAACTGCTGAAAAAATCCATGTTCAATTATCTGCTATTTTCTTCAATACTTGAATTTTCTACTGTTGATAATTTCATTATCAATTTTCATGAGTTTCAACAGCTTAAAATTCAATTTTTAACATTTGAACATTAATTTTTCCTTTATTTAAAACAACCCAATTTCGAAATGTTTAAAATGAAAGAAAATCAAACTATTGACAAAACTCAAGGTTTAATTATCTTTTTTTTTTATTTTCTTCAATTTTCAACTATTGAAAATTCAATTATTAAGTTTCTTTGAATTTCAACAGATCATAATTCCATGTTCTATTGTTTTCCACTTCCAACCATTGAATATTTTACTGTTGATAACTTTATTATAGATTTTCTTCAGTTTTCAACAGCTGAAAATGCACCTTTTGACAATTGAATATTAAATTTCCTAAAATTTGAAACAATTATATTTTCAAATGTTGAAAATGAAAGAAAATTCAACTGTTGAAGAAATTCAGTATTCAATTACATGTTATTTTTAATTTTATTAAATTTTGAACTCTTCAAAATTCAATTATGAAGTGTATTCAAATGCCAACAGTTAATAATTCAATTTCCAACAGTCGATTTTTCTACTGTTGATAATTTTAACAATTTTTTCAATTTTCAACTGTTCAAAATTCAGTTTTATTATTCATTATACTTCACTTTTTAACAGCTAAAAATTGCATTTTTAATATTTAAATATTCATTTTTCTTCAATTAAAAACAATTCAATTTCCAAATGTTAGAAATTTCAGAAATGGCAACTGTTGAAAAATGGAATGTTCAATTTTCTGTTATTTTTAGGTTTATTTAATTTTCAGCAATGGAATTTAAAACTTTTGAAAATTCAATTCTAATCCCCCCCCCCCCCATTTTAACAGTTAATTGTTCAATTTTTAAGAGTTGAATTTTCTTTTTTTTCTTTACTTTTTAAACGCTTAAAATTCAATTTTTAACATTTTAATATTCATTTATTTTTAGATTAAAACAATTAAGTTTCCAAATGTTTAAAATTGAAGACATTTCAACTGTTGAAAAATACAATGATCAATTTTCTGTTATTTTTAATTTGTTCTCAATTTTTAAAAATAGAATTTACAACTCTTGCAAATTGAAAAATCAATTTTCGAGTTTTCAAATGTTGAACAGTAATGAAAATTGAACTGTTGAAAAAACTAAACGTTTAAATATATTTATTTTCTTTAATTTGGAACTCTTGAAAATTAAATTATTGGGCTTCTTCAAATGTCAACAGATAATAATTCGATTTTTAGTTCTCTTAAATTTTCAACAGTTGAATATTCTTCGGCATTGAACAGCTGGAAATAAATTTTTTTACAATTGAATATTCATTTTTTTTCAATTTAAGACAATTCAATTTACAAATGTAAAAATTTCAGAACTTTTCTCTAAATTTTATTTAATAATTCAAATTTCAATTCTCTTTAATTTTCTACTGTTGAAAATTCTATTGGAATTTTTTAACAGTTGAAAATTCAATTTTCTTAATTTTTTATTGTTGATGAATCTAATATTAATTTTCTTCAATTTCCAACAGTTGAAGACTAATTTTTCTTATATTTTTACCAAAAAGATTTTCTCCCAATAAAGAGAATTTCAACGAAATATTTAAAGTTTATACCAGTAATTTTTAACCAGACTAAAAATTCAGTTTTCTTCAATTTAAAACAATTGAATTTTTCAGTGTTGAAAATTTAATTTTCAAATACTGAGAATTACAGAAAATTGATTTTCGGACAAACTGTTTTTCAGTTTTAAATTTTTTGTCGGATTTTGGTAGAGAACATAAAGATTTATCAGAAAAAAGTAAAATATCAATATCAATTTAGATATTGCGATATTTAAAAAATAATTAACACATAAATTTTGGTTTAGATATTGCAAAACTTAAAAAAAAATTCAAAATTGTTATCAGTTGCTCCATAATCATTATAAGATATATAAAACTTATAGCTTTGGATCGCGATTAAAAACTGACACCCGATATACGGGAATGTTGAATGAGAAAAAAAAAGTTTCGTTGACAAAAAATTATTCTGTTCTGAGAAGACCAAACTTTAAGATCGCGATATAGCATTCGATTTTTTTTTGCCACTAAAGGACAATTAAAAAAAAATGAAAGTTAAAAGGTAGAAAAATTATTGCAGTTGGTAATATTTGTATCGAAAATAATTGTCTCATCGCAAAGTATATTTAATTTTGTAAATAAAAAACAAAGTGGCTCTTCTTTTCGAACTCCCCAATTTTTAGGGACTAGACATTGCCTAAAAAACCTTTTCAATAAAAACTTTGGTTTCTCTAGTTTAATTTTTAAACTATAACAGTAAAAGAAACCTAACAAGTTGTACGGCAGTTGTGCCAAAAATTAGATTTCTGAAATTAGTTTTTCTTTGATTTTAATAAAATTACTATTACTGATTACATTATTTAAAATAAAAAAAACATTTATATTAAAAATGTTTTTTGCAATTAATTATTTTCGATATTACCACCTCGTACCCATTTTTTTCAAAATTGTTAAAATTTCATAAACGGCTTGTTTTTGTTTTCGAGGGAAAAATTTTGAAACCATTCAAATAATTTCTTGAAAGAAAGTAATTTTCAAACAAACAATTATATTTGAAGATTTTTACTGTTTCCCACATTAGAAACAATACTGTTGCAGAAAATGTTTTCCCCGAAAAAATAAGCCCCTAATTATTAAACTTCAAACAGTTGTTTCAAATTGGTAAGAAGCGTAAGCAAGAGAAAAAATCTAATTACAAAAACTATTGCTAAAATCATTATTTTTCTTCAGTTTTAAACTTTTATCATGAAAAAATAATGTTCTTTCTTTCATAGAAAAGTTTTTACTTCCATAGACCTTGATTTTCGACAAGACAGCAACCTTAAACTTAAAGCGTTTGAACTTGAAAGGAATTGAAGAGCAATTTTAGTTTCAGGTATGCAGAGCAGCTGTTACAGCAGCGAAAGTAAAGTGAGAGGATTTGCATTTCCCCGAAAGACGACAAAAGTTGTCCCTTCCCAGTTGAGCGGCTCACGGAGAACATAAATATCGAGAGCCTATTCTCTAATTTATTACCTGAAGTTCGCTGACAGTTGTGACCATGTACATTCTCTAAAGTCCCTCTCCTCAAAAATTACCTGAAGCCTATATACATTTTCACGCTTATCCGAAAACCTGAAAATTTTCCGACTCAATTCCGGAAACATACATACACACATACATACATACACGAGACGAATTAAAGAAATGAACGGTGGGACAGGAGAAGAAACATAAGAGAAAAAAAAAGAAACGAAAAATGATGAATTGCCATTTATTTGTCTAGAACAGCCACATACTTTTGTAAGACGGAAAACAATTATTTATAGTTATACCAATACTGCTTTAGAAAGAATTGAAACAAGCAGGCCAAAACAGGCGCCACCTTGTCACATATTTCCAACGTCATTTATAACTAATACAATCATCAGTGGAATAAAAAGGCACAAAAGTTGAAACAAAAAAAAAATGATGACGTCTTCAAGCGCAAAGTATGCTCCTTACTGCATAGGGAAATTCAAACAAGCTGTAGTTATAAATGAGAAGCCAATCAGAACCCTAGGAGAATATCTCTCAACCTCTCTGAATACGTCTATGGCTCCCAGATACATACTATCTAATGTCAAAATCAAGATCCATCCGTTGCTTCTTCCTGTATCTATCTTCCTCTCATCTATGTCTTATATCTTCGCAAAATTCTATTATTTATCGCTTCAATTACTTTAATTGTGATAAAAGCGAGCAGAACATATTTAACACATGGCTGTTGTAAAATATTGCTTTCTTTCTTTCCTTCCTTCTTTCTTTCTTATATATCTTACCGACCGAATTTCGGATTAAAATGACGTCGACGACGACGTGCGTGCGTGCCTGCGGTACGGCCTCCTCTTAAACGACGACGGTACTGTTTGTTATAAGTATATTCTTTTTCTTTTTTTATTACTCAGATATCTATGCGTATATAATAGTGTCCCACGAAGTATTAACAAGTTTTTTTAGTGACTGATACAGATAATTTAAGATGATGGAAAAGGTGATGGAGAAGGTGGAGTTGTTATATTAGATAGTGGCATGGATGGTTGGTTTGCACATTAAAAACCGTGAACCTTGAGCTGGTCAGGTTTTGCCAGACCTGATTTGGTTAGCCACTGGCATATATTTTCTCGCTGGTCCCCCTGCAGCTGCAACACTTCCCCGTACTCCGGGTGCTCGATTACTGTCCCATTGCAGGCAAACTCCTGCAACAACCACCAATCATTTCTCGATTAATTCACTCTCCTCATAAAGAACTTTAATCAGAGTGCGAGCGCGCGTGCATACTACGCACTCACTTTAGACATGAAAAATATGATAAAATTAGTAGCATAACATTTTTCAATTAATAATCTAATATCTAGTATAAACTCAAAAGTACGTATAGTTTGAAATCAGTCCCCAATGGACAATTAACTGTATTTTCAATGCCAGTTTTCTAACATAATATTTATTAAGTATTAAAATTAGCTTTAATGTTTATTTCAAATATTCATCTTAGCGTATATATTACCAAAATTCCAATTTATAATCTGAACTGAATTAATAGAAACCGATACAAATAATCGACCTATTTTTGGATAAAAGATGATTCATTTCAGTTAAAAAGTATACTTTAAAAATTTTGTTTTAATGAATATATCTCTTTTTTTGTTTGTTGATTTCTTTCATAATTAGTTCGGAATTGAATTTTTACCCCAATTCAACTATTTGGTTAAAGTCATACTTCATGGTACTAAATTCAACAGTTTTGTTGAAAAATCAGCTTTTTCGCTTAAAAGATCAACTATTTAATTGCCATTTTCACCTTTGCCGATTAAAAAGTTTTTTGTTTATTTAAGATTTTACTATTTTGTTGAAAATATATCTTTCTGTTTAAAAAAATCATCTCTTTTTGTGGAAACCGCATTTTTATGCAAAAAAATTATTTTGTTCTTTTCTATTTTGAATAAAAAATCTTTTTTTGAAATATTAGCGATGGCAATTTTTATTGAAAAGTGATATTTTTAGATAGAAAATTCAAATCCTTGTTAGAAAATGTACTTTCCTAAAAGTTTATTTTTTGTTCCTGAAAATTCATAATTTTAATTGAAAATTCCTTTTTTTGTTTGTTGAAAATAAACTTTTTGAGTGAAAACTTAGTTATTTTGTTGAATGATCTAATGGTTGATTGGAAATTAACTTGCTTGCTGCAAAATTAAATTCTCGAATTCTCGAAAGAATTGTCTTTTTTTAATATTGAAAATGAATTCACTCAAATAAAAATTTAACTACTTCACTATTATGTTCGCAATTATATTTTTCATTGGAAATTCATATTTTTAGATAGAAAATTCCAATCCTTCGTACAAAAACTACTTTCCTAAAAGTTCACTTTATAACTTAAATTTATCTACTTTGTTGAAAGATCAGGTGGTTGGTTGACAATTAAATTTCTTGTTGCAAAATCGTACATTGTTCAATAATTGGTTTTTAAAATTATAAAGAATTTTAATTCCGTCTTTTCTAGTAGAAAAATAAAAAATTGAATTATTTTTTGGAAAATTCAACAATTTGGTAACAAAAAAATTCACCTTTTACTGTAGAAATTCACCTATTTTTGATTAAAAATACAAATTTTGTTGAAAATTCAACTGATTGGTTCACCCGATTGGCAAAAAATTGTCATGATTATTGAAATAAATAAAAAAAACTCTTGAAGCTCAATTTCTTGATTCGAAGTAATCAAAACAGAAATAAAAATTAAAGCACCCTAATGGGACTTTCTAATTTTCAACTTCTTAAAATTAAACTTACCAAATCGAACAATTCGAAATTAATGCCGTTAAACTGGCAAATTAAAATCCACGCTATTACTTTCAAAATCAAACTGAAGAACGAATCAATTATTAAAAGTTCAAAATGATATAATTCGAAGTAATTTGAAGTCAGAAACATTGAAATTTGAATGGTTAAAAATTCATCTCAAGACTGAACGCTTTTTATCTTCTAAAATTAACAATATTAAATTGTTCTTTAAATTAAAAAATTTCAAATTAAGTGGATTAAAAATGGAATATTTTATATAATTTTGAAAGAAAAAAGTCGATTATGAATCTATTAAGGATGACATAACTTAGCCAACAAATAAGAATCCGTAATGTCGAAAAATTCCCAAAATAGAATACTTTACAGAAAACAGAAATTTTAAATCATGAAAAAAATAAAACTTCCGATAATATTTATTAACGAAATTGCAATATTCTGAAAGTGAAAGTTAAAGAAACTAGAGTATTTAAACAATTTCAAATTCCAAGAACTATAAAATTAACGAAATAGTTCAGAACACGAATTTCAAATTAAAAGTATATAAAAAAAATTATTCTGACAGATCAAAAATATTCAACATTTTTTCCCCAGGAAATTTACAAGCATCGGGCAATAGAAATTGCGGTATAACCGTGACCGGCTTTTTGTTCAGTAAGTTGAAAGTTGAATTTCTCTGTATTTTTAAATTTTTTGTATTGTTCAACATGTCATCCCATCTATGTCTTTTAAATTATTAAAAATTTCAAAAAAATATTTTGCAAACTTGACTTAGACGTTTAAAACTGTATAACTAACAAATCTTTCGAATTAGAACAGTTTAATGTTAAAATATGTAATTACAACTTTTTTCTACATTGCACAGTACACAAAATAATGCATTAAAATTAAAAAGATTTCAGAGAAATTTTTCACTTAAAAATAATTTCTTAAGGGCTTAAGTGCCAAACTATAAGAGATTGAACATCTTTTTTATTTTTACGGAAAATTTTACACAATTAAATTCTTATGCTACTTCAGGCAAATGATGCCTTCAAAATCTTTGTGGACTTCTAATCCTGAACCTGAATTAACATTGACATTTTCAACTAATAATTTGTGCGATTTGTAAGTTGAAAATCATAAAAAAATGTATATTTTAATATTCTAAATTTATAACATTAGTCACATTAATAACGCATCTTTATTGAAATATAAAAAATTATATCGTAATTAAAAAAATAACCTTAGCAATTAAGATTTCTTCTGAATAAGACTTTTACTTTATAATATACGAAATCGTATTTCGATAAAAATAAATGTTTTAAAAATATACTCCCTGACTATAATGCAATTTCCAGCTTCGGTCATTGTCCGCTAATACCATTACAAGGCTCTTTTTAATCAACATTTTAGAATTTTTAACAGAAGTGGTCATAATATTCATATTCATTTGACACTCGAGACCCTTGATAAACTGTAAAACTGAATTGCACTGTAAGACAAAATATTGTTTTATCGTAAAACTAAAAAAAAATGATTATAATGGCACGTCATTGTTAACTGTAACTTTGTAACGTTCATAAAACCTCAGATAATTAAAGAAATATAAAAGCTTGACAGATTCTTATTTCAAATGTGTTTTTTGATAAAGAAATTTCCTTGGAAAAATAAACCAGGAATTCCTCATTGATAAAAGGTATTAATTTGAAGTTCTAAAAACTGTAGTGGTGTGAAATTACGATGCCTGTAAAGTCGTTTTGACGAGAAATATGCATCTTGATATTATTATCAAAACACTCGAGAATGTTTACCTTAAACCTTATAAATGCAGAAATACTCGCATTTTCACCAATTTATGTTAATATAAGACAACAGTGAAATTATCATATTTAATTTTAAAATAATTGAATCTTTCACACGATTTATAAAACTTACAGAAAAGGCCAACTGATTATTGCCACCATTTTTATGAGATGTGGCTAACTGCATACTTGCATTTTTTCATCATCTTTAGGTAAAGTGTAAATTTTCATTAAATTAATTTATGGAATTGAATGTACATTCGTAAATTGAAAATGAAAGAAAACTACGTTTTTTTCTAAAGCCTGACTAATTTTTGTTTATCTGATCGTTAGAAACTTCTCTTCAAATATAAAACAACCTGTATTCCACAAAATAGATACATTTTAGGTTTAAAAATAAAATTAATAAAACAAAAAGAATTTTCAGCGAAATAAAGACATTTTCAACAAGAGATACATCTTTAAACAATCTGTAATCCAAAATGTTCAATTTTCTACAAACATTTGAGATTGCAAGTCCAAAATATTAATTTTCAACAAAAAAATTGTTCTACAGCCAAAGCGTTGAATTTTAAAGAAAAAGAAATTAAGATGAAGTTAAAGTTACAACAAGAAAAACACAGGATTTGAACCAAAAATATTAAATCCCTAACAATAAATCGAATTTTCGAATTAAAAAAAAAGTTTCCAACCAAATAGATGAATTTTCAACTAAGAAAAATAATATCTACCAAAGATACAATTTTTCAACAAAATACATTAATTTTCAACCAAATAGTTGAATTTTCAACTAAAAGAGATACACTTTTTGCAAAAATTGCAATCGTTCTATGAACAGTTAAAAAATTAACATTCAATTTAATAAAACAAATTTATAACAAAACAGATATATTAAAAAAAAATATAAATAAATGTTCAGCGTGAAAGCGAAAAGTAATTTTCCTAGGGATTGATAATGAACTGTTTTCATTACAAACAAAAAAAAACAATTAAAACATTTTATTTTTCCAACAAAATAATTTAACTTTTAACTGGATACGATTTCTTTAAAAACATATTTTAAGGAAACGTGTTCAATTTTCAGGCAAAAAGGAGGAAATATTTAACAACAAAAAGAGATCAATTGTTAACTAAGAAAGTCAATAAAGAAAAAATGCAATCCAAATTGTTAATTATTTACAAACTAGATAAAATTTTAACCACATTGTTGATTTCTAAAGTAAAAAAAAAAAAAAACAAATTTGGCACAAAATTTAATTTTTAGCCCAAAAATAATTAAATTTTCCACTAAAAAGATAAAAATTTTAAGTAAAAAAGAATAAATTATCAGTTTAAAAAATTCGCATTAAGAAAAATAGAACTTCAAACTAAATAGTTGGTTAAAAAAATTAAAATACATGAATTTTCCACTAAAGATAATTTTTTAGCTAATTAATAAATTTACAAAAAAATGAATTTTCAATAAAAAATAGTGACATTTTCAACAAAATAACTGAATATTCAATCAAAAAGACCGAATTTTAACTAATGAGATGACTGTCCTACCAATTATTTTCAAGCATACTGCGGAATTTTTATCTAAAAAATATCATTTTAAAACAAAAAATGTAATAGTTAAATTTTCGGTGAGAAAATTAATTTTCAATTAAACAAAAACCAAAGAAATTCTAAACACAAAAGTTACATTTAAAAAAGGATTAATTTCCTACCAAAAACACAATTTTCAACAAAATAAATGAATTCTAAACTAAAAAAAAATTTAAGTATAAATGGAGTAGTTACATTTGAGAAGCAAAAAAGAAAAAAAATCTAACAAATAATTTTTTTTCCATTCAAGGATGTTATAAGGAGATTCCATTCAAAAAATAAATTTTAAACGAAATAGTTCAGTTTTCAACAGAATAACTGAAATTTCTATCAAAAAGGTGGAAATTTAAGTAATGAGATTATTTTCCTATTAAAGATACGAGTTTTCAACGTAATACATAAATTTTCATCTAAAAAAGATCATTCTTAAAAAAAACTGTTAGATAAATGACAAAATTAATTTCCCACCGAAATAAATAACTTTCAACTTAAAAAAAAATATACATTTTGGAGCAAAAAGGCAAGTTCAATTTTCAACAAAGATTATTATTTTTCTTGTCAACCAAGTAGTTGCATTTTCAACGTAATACAATAAATTTTTCCATATAATAGTTCAACTTTCAATCAAGATTAAATTTTTATAAAAAAAAGCCAAATTTTCAACAAGTCGCGGAATTTTGAACTGAACTCCAAAATTAAAATTTAGAAGAGCACAAGCTGTGACAAATTATTATACGCAGAAGATACACGTTGAACAAGAAAAGAATAGAATAATGATAAATCAAAATAAACAATGCTTCCAGGTGTAGAATTTTGGAGTAATTAACATTTTAAATTCTCTATTTTGATTCAAGAGATTCAGAAAAGGTCTCATTCGAACCCAACTCGACCTGAAAGTAGTTGGGATAACAACTTGACCGGAACTCGTGTAATAAACGTGAAAGCCGAGAGTAATTTTGCCAGTAATTGACTTTGAACTGTCTGCTGCAGTGTTTAATAGACACAAGGTCGATCTAAATTTAGTAAATTACGCGTCACATTTGAGAAAAAGCAAACTGCATTTTTACTGGACGACAAACAAAGCACTATGTCTTTAACTCAATGACGCTTTGGAGCGTTATTAAGAAAAGTCTAGTTTCATGACGCACTTTCAAAAATCAACGTCGAGGCTGGCGACTTGCCCTCTTTTCCGGAAAGAAAGGGAAAAAGTGCAAAGAGAGTTCTGGCGTGAATGTACAGTTACTGATATCTGATAAAAGCGTACTTTTTCCCATCCACTTCTATATTTAGATTCTCGAGAATGGAAAATGATCAAGTCGAGTGAGATCGAGGGAGAAAGAGCGAGAAGAGGAGCTGACCGCGTGAGAGAAGGGAAAAAGAGGGAGGGATAGGAAAGTGATTCAGTGATTGTGCCAGAATGATACTGGTAGCTTACCTTTTTACATGCCCGTACAATTTTCTTCAAGTCATATTCAGAAGAGAGCCCTTGCACCGTTGTTAAGGTCTTACGACCATTACGTTGTTGAATCCTTATATGCACGAGACCGTCTTGGACATCATCATCTGAACCCTTGATTGCATCTGCAAAGGGGTCTGGAAAACAAAACAATTTCTTCTTAATTTCAGATAAATCGCCAAGAGCGTCATGCGTTTCACCTCAATTATTAATCTACCCGAGCAGGTCAAATTTCAACGGTCATTGGAAGAATGTAGCGTTTTTCTGATTGCATTCAGTGATGCAAGTGAAGACGCTGTCGCCATTTTGTCAAAACTATCTAGTGAAACGCAGACAGGATTTGGTAGAGTTGGGAAAATTGGATAATTACCGAATGTGTTGAGATTCTGGATGGACATACGACAAACAAAATATATCCCTCGGAGATATACAACTGCAAATTGCAAAGAAGATTGAGAAAAGTAACTAGAGACGCAGGATAACACAAGCACTAAACTGAAAAGTCAAAAGATCTCGTGTTCGTGTGGAGACGGAGGCCGAACTCAGGCCGATGGGTGGGGTTAACTTGTCTTGTCTCGTGCGTTCCGAAACTCACGCAGTTTTACCTCCACTCTTGCCTCGATCGATTTTAGAACACAATTTAAATTTTAGAGTTGAAATCTCGGAATGCAATAAAGAAGACAAGATAAACTATTGCTTATTTGATTTATTTGTGCTAATTTATTATTCAGAATGTGTCAACACAAGTTTCCTGTCATTCATCTTTTTCCACTGTTTCCAAAAATTCAAAATTATTTTCTAATTCTTCAAGGTTTCAAATTTATTACACGTACAAGAATCGATTTAAAATATAACGAACTTAATTTTAAATTAGAACCTTCAAAGTTGGAAAAATATAAATTTTAAGCGTTTAAAATTGAAAATCAAAAACTCATCTTTTTAAATTAAATGTAAAAACTTAAAAGTTGAACAGTCGTATGTTTTGTTAAATTCAACTGTTTTTAATTTAAAATAAAAATATTTTTTGGTTGAAAATGTAATTATTTGGTTGAAAATTATTATTTTTTGTTTAAATATTAATTTATTTAACTGATAACTAAACTTTTTCATTTTTTGTTGAAAATATATCTTATTTAATTTAAAATAGAACTATTTAGTAAAACATTACTACATTTTGTAGAAAAAGCTGTTTTTTTTGTAAATAAATGAACTATTTGATGGAAAATTTATGTATTTTTTCAAAATTCATCTTTCTAGTAGAATATTAATTTTCGTGATTCAAAAAGCAATTGTTTTGTTAAAAATTAATAATCTGTTTTAGTTAAGGATTTAAGTATTTTGTTGAAAGTTCATCATCTTTGGTTAAATTCAACCTTTTTTAAATTAAATTAAAAATTTGTTGTTGTAAATTCGCTTTTGCTTGTGGAAAATTAATTAATTTAAATAAAAATTGAACTTTTTTTATTTAAAATATATTCCTTTTATTTTAAAAATCAACTATATTTAGCTGAAAATTATTATAATTTGTTAAAAATTCGTAATTTTTGTTTGAAAATTTAAGTATTTGATGGAAAATTTATTAACTTCATTGAAAACTCGTCTTTTTAATAGAAAATCAATTTTCTTATTTACAAATGCAACTATTTGATCGAACATTATTGACAATTTTTTAAACCGTAAATTTAACTATTCCATATTTGATTGAAGATTTATCTTTTTTAATTGAAGAAAAAACTATTTGATAATTAATGTATTTTATTAAAAATTAGTCCTTTTTAGGAAATAAAATTAAATATTTGGTAGAAAATTTATAAATTTGATTAAAAATTCATCCGTCTTATTAGAAAATCAATTTTCTTGATACAAAATTACACTTTTTTAGTTGCAGATTGAAGTTTTTTAAAATTATAAATTCAAATTAATTAATTAATTTAAATTACACGCCCTGAAAATATCTACAAATTTGTCATTATTCAATTTTCGATAGGATGCATAGTTTTTGTTTTTAGTCGTAAAAAACAACATTGAAAATAAAAAATTTAAGTTTTGGACAAACGGCACAAGCTATAAAAAAAATAAAAAGACAAACGTTGCTCTTGCAAAAAATAGCGAAAACTCATTCAAATTTGTCATGAATAATTTTTGATAGGACACGCAGTTTTTGTTTTAATCGTAAAAAAGTAACATTCAAAATTAAAAAATTAAATTTTTCGAAAAACGACACAAGGTACTAACTAAAATTAACAGATTAGATTTTCTTTCAATCGCAAAAAATGAGATTAAAAATTAGAAACAATTTTTGGAAAAACGACTTAAGAGACAAACAAAATTAAAATAGAAAAGTTGTTTAACCAAAAAATATCTACATACTACAAGTTTGTTATAAACTACAATAACATTTTATTTTTAAAAAATTTTCGCCTAAATTACATCTGCATTGAATATAAAGAAATTAGATTTATGGCAAAACGATACAAGTTGCAATACAATTTTTTAATAAAATGCCCATTTTTAAATGATATAAAAAAGACAGTAAAAATACTATTGTTTCAATACTAATGCATATCATGAATGGTAATAATATAAGTAGTTCAAAATGCGTTTTTTCATCTTATTTTTTAAATTGAAAATTTTACTATTTGGTTGAAAACTCGACTTTTTAAGGATTTCAAAAGATTTCAAAAAATTTTTTAAATTGTAAAAAAGTATTACAAGTTTCAGGAAAAACTGGAATAATTTTAAAAGAAGTGTGAGCGCTCGATAATGTATTCCTCTCGCGCTTCGCGCTCGATGAATGTGAATTCTCTTCAGTTAAAACTCTTTCAGCTTTAACGAACACATTCTCATTACGTAATTCGTGCTTCGCACTCGATTTCTTTGGAAATGCGAACTTTTCTAGATTATGTTCAACTATATCAGTACAAATCTCCTTTTTGATGGTTAATTTAATATTTGTTTCTCATTTTGTATTAAATTTTATTCTTAGCCATCCTGAAAAATGCATGCATTGATGAATAAATTAATGACAAATAAATGCAGAATAAAATTGAATACAAAATAAGAAAAAAAATTAAATTAACTGTTAAAAATGATATTTGTACTGCTATAGTTAAACATATACTGATAGAGTTAAACATAATGTAGAAAATTTCGCATTTTTGACGAAATCGAGTGCGAAGCGCGAGATACGTGATACGAATGTGTTCGTTAAAGCCGAAGGAGCTTTAACTAAAGAGAATTCACAATCACTAAATGACTGTTGTCGATGCTTGGACCTTTTATTTTAAAAGGTTTGCGCACCATGTATCGCGCGCTCAGCGCGAGAGCCAAAATGAAAGATAAATTAAAAATAAAATTATATTACCAACGTTTCGGCAATCATCCAGCACCCTTATCAAGGCAAATTATTTTTTTTAATTTTTCTTGCCTAGATAAGGGTACTGGATGAGTGCCGAAACGCTGGTAATATAAATTTATTATTTATTTTTAATGTTCTCTTATTGTGATTTGACAATAACAAAAATAAAAAAACGGAAGAAAGAAAAAGAGAAGAAAGGGGACGTGGTTGGTTCCTTTCTCATTTTTCTTTCCTCTTTTATTATTTTTGTCTGAATTTTTTGTTTTTAACACAATTTTTTCAGATTGCAATTGAAGCATTTTTTGTTTTATTGTGGTCCAAATTTGGTCATTGTATTCCATTTTTGGTTAAAAATTTATCTTTTTAGTTCAAACTTTAACTGTTCGGTTGAAAAATAATGTCTTTCGTTAAAAAATCGTTTTCTTTTTGTAGGCAATTGAACTATTTGGTGAAAAAATTATGAATTTCGTTGAAAATTCGTCTTTTTAGTAGAAAATAAATTTGCTTAGTTAAAAATTGAAATTTTTGTTTGAAAATTACTCTTTTATAGTTGAGGACCTAAAAAAATGGCTATAACGTAAATTAATAAAATTGTTAAGTATGACAATCATCGTTTTAACGATTAGAATATAAGTTCTATGAAAATAGTAACGTTTTAAGAACTTTTATTATTATTAATTATTTACAGAAAACAAAAACTTTTAACGACTTAATTTAAATAATAAAATAAAAATAAAATAAATAAAAATAAATAAATAAAATAAAATAAAAAATAAAGGAAGATATTGTTTTAACAAGTGATGATAGATTAAATAATTACCAAATTGGTAAAGAAAAAATATTACGCTTACCATTCAAAAACTGTATCATTTATCCTATAAAATAATAGCTTCTCGCTATTTACAGGGGAAATTTTTTTCAACAAACTAATCATTTCACAAACAATTGACAATTGATTGAAAAATATTTATAAACTTATCACTTATCGAATACAAATAATTTATGTTGCAAACATTTTTAAAAATACCCTCTTTAGCATGAATTTGACACAATACTGATATTTGGCATTCCTTGGGACATTTTCCAGCCATAATAAAAAATACTCCTTTTTCCATTTTTAAAAAATTCTTTTCTTTTACTTAATACTCTTTTCTGGGCTTTCAATAAATTTTTCCGGTTATTCAAATTTTACAATTAATCACAAATAAATTTGAATTTCGAAGTATAACAAACTAAACTTCGGATTAGAAGGTCAAAGTGGAAATTTGGTCAATTTTAAAAGTTTAAAATTTAAAAAAAATTTATTAGAACATTTTTTTTAAATTCAATACTGAAATATAGTACTATTTTGAAGTAAACGCCTTCGACTTTTTATAGTATTTTTTCATGTTCAAAATACAGTAATATGAAAATTTCCAATTCTGAATATTTTAGTTCAATATTATTGAAATATTATCTCAAATATCAAATTTACTGACTGAAAATTTCAAATTTCCCCACTGATAGCGAAGAACCAATCACTCGCATTCACTACTATGCTAGTCAAGTTCCAAATTAAATGGTAAAGTCTTCGTATCCTTAATGGACAATAATTAACATTGATGTTATTAATTAACACCTATATAATTCTTGTATATTAAAATTGTTGTTTTAAGTCTAAACAAAATTTGATATATTCAATTGGATACATTTATAAGTGTCCGTTGATTAGTTCATTTGACCTTTTCGTCAGTCTCTTTCGGCCGGTGGAGAAGGTCAGAACTATGTTGCTCGCGGTTCGATTTTATCCGTTTAAATCATATAAAGAGTCAGAGTTTCAAGAAAATTAATTATATTCTCTTAGTTTTGGTACTTCGCGGATCATTTAAATATCAAATTTATCGAAATTTTATTAAATTGTGCCAAAAAAGCATCGTAATAATCAGTTAGCGTTTCCGACAATTTTTGAGCCAATTTTTCCGTTGTTGTCGCGAGCATTTGTTTCTACCGGTTCCTACAGTGTTTTTTCAATTTGAAGTTTACGTGTTCTTCGTTTTAGAAATTTAAATAGAACAATTTTTCCTCTGATTTTTGGATGTTTGGCATGAAGCAAAAAAAAAAAATGTTCCTGTTACGATTTTTTAACGATTTGTTTAACGTAACCTCAATCTTCATGCAAAGCTCTTACAATCATTGTTTTTCGTAAATTTCATTAAAGATTTGAAAGAACATCATGAGTGTCAACTGTCGATCATTTCCTAAAATGTTCTTTTCGAAATATAAATAATATTGTAAATGATGAATCAGCTATTTTTTAAAATATTTTTCCGAGAGTGCATGTGAAATTTGTGAGAAAAAAACGGATTACAAATAATTCCCCCTTCAAGATGTATCTTCGATGCATAGTTACTTGGTGAGTTCTTATTGATTTTTCGCATTTTAATATAAATTGTGTAACATTATCGAACGCTCGCTGCGCACGCATACTTTTTTTCGTTTGAAAGAATTGATTAGTCTCAAGAATTTCATTTTTCCGAATTTTTGGAATGACTGAAAAATCCTGAAATATAAAATTCCCGACACTGCAAAATTTCTGAATTGGAAATACTCGAATTAGAAAATTTGCGAATAATAGAATTCCAAAATAATAAAATTATCAAATAATGCAATTCCCGAAAATTTGAATTCACGAATAATAAAATTGCCGAATAATACAATTCGCGAATTAGAAAATTTCCGAATAATAGAATCCCGGCCCGAATTGGAGAATCCCCAAAAAATGAAATTCACGAATAATAAAATTTTCGAATAATAGAATGCCCGAATAATAAAATTATCGAATAATACAATTCCCGAAAATTTGAATTCACGAATAATAAAATTGCCGAATAATACAATTCGCTAATTAGAAAATTTCCGAATAATAGAATCCCGGCCTGAATTGGAGAATTCCCAAAAAATGAAATGCACGAATAATAAAATTTCCGAATAATAGAATTCCCAAATAATAAAATTATCAAATAATACAATTCCCGGAAATTTTAATTCACGAATAATAAAATTGCCGAATAATACAATTCGCGAATTAGAAAATTTCCGAATAATAGAATCCCGGCCTGAATTGGAGAATTCCCGAAAAATGAAATTCACGAATAATAAAATTTTCGAATAATAGAATGCCCTAATAATAAAATTACCGAAGAATTCAATTCCCGAATTCAAAATCTCCGAATAATAAAATTCCTGATTTGGAAAATTCCCGAACAATACAATTCCCGAACAATGGAATTTCCGTATAATACAATTCCCGAATTAGAAACTTCCCGAATAATAAAAATTCCGAATAATAGAATTCCAGATCAATAAAATTTTCGAAACGGGAAAATCTCGAAAATTTAAATTCCCAAATATTAAAATTATCGAATTGGAAAATCCCGTACAATAATACTCCTGATTTGGAAAACTCACAAATAATACAATTCCCGAATTTGAAAAGTCCCGAACAATGAAATTCCTAACAATACAATTACCGAATAACAAAATTTTCGAAAAATTAAATTCCGAATAATGAAATTCCCGAATTAGAAAATCCCGGAATAACAAAATTTTCGAATGATAGAATTCCCGAATTTGAAAGTTCCCGAATAATAAAATTCCCAAATATTAATATTATCGAGTTGGAAAATTTCCGAATAATACAATTCCTGAAAAATTCAATTTCCGAATAACAGAATTCCCGAAAAATTAAATTCCTGAATAATGAAAATCCCGAATAATAGAATTCCTAAATCAGAAAATTCCCGAATAATACATTTCCTAAACAATAAAATTTCCAAATAATATAATACCCGAACAATAAAATTCCTGAAAATTTAAATTTCAGAACAATAAAATTCCCAAATATTAAAATTATCGAATTGGAAAATTTCCGTACAATAATATTCCCGATTTGAAAAATTTCCGAAAAATTAAATTCCAAAATAATGAAATTCCTGAATAATCAAATTCCTAAATATTAAAATTATCGAATTGGAAAATTTCCGAATAATAAAATTCCCGAATGTTAAAATTTCTAAATTGGAAAATTCCCGAATAATAGAATCCCCGAAAATAATAGAATTATCGAATTGGATAATTTCCGTACAACAATATTCCCGATTTGAAAAATTCCCGCATAATAAAATTCCCGAAAAATTAAATTCCCGAATTGGAAAATTTCGGAATTAAATTCCCGAAATAAAAAATGACTAAAACTTTTTTAGAAATGTTAGGAAAATGGGCTTCATTACTTCAAACCTTTCGAAATCCGTAAAAATTTTGTAAATTTTTTTTCGATATTTTTAAAAACTTACAATTTGTCCAGAAATCTTGTAAAATTTGTTTATGATTGAGAAATATTTCAAGATAATTATAAAGCTTTTAAATTTTTTTAAAAAATATTAGCGAATCTAACTTTTCTATTAGATTTTTTAAAATCGTTCTAAATTTTTAATTATTCTTAAATTAAAAAGCTTTTTTTTTTATTTTTTTTTAATTATCTTAGAAATTTGTTCAAAACTTCTAAATATATTTTTAAATGAATAAGATTTTTCCTGATTTTTTTTAATCCTGCAAAATAAAAAAAGTTGCTCTAAAATCTTCCAAATTTATTTTTGACAAATTTGGGAATCCTTCTATTTTCTCTCAAAATTATTTTTTTTTCATACAACATTTTTCTAAGAACCTCAAGAAAGATTTTTTACTTTCTTAACGCGAATTTTGTTTATACAATTTTTTTTCTTACAAAATTGAAAAATTTTCCTTCCAAATTTTCTACATTCTGTTTCGAACTTTTAGAGCATCACTTAAGTGTTTTTTAATCTATTTCACATTTCTCTTAGTATTCATTTTTTAAATAAAAAAGCTTTTGAAATTTTCCTAGGATTCTGAAATTATTATTTTTTTGATTATCTTGAGCAAAGAATAAGGTTTACAACGACAATGAAAAGGATAAATTAATAGGAATTAAAAACTGAATTTATATTCTACTGTTTTTCCTTATAGGTTCAGAGAGGCTAAAATTAAATGTCAATTTCGGAAAGTAAATTCGGGGTTCGAAACAAATTTTATCTAAAAATGTCCAACCCTCAGGTTACACACAAATTAGCGAATGTAAACTAATCGACAAATCCTGTGATTTTTCGGTGTAAAATGCAAGAAAAAAAAACAATATTCCAGGGAAAAAACTTCGTCGAAATTAATACTTAAGGTTAAAAGTAACAATTTCTAATAACTTAGATACATTTAAGATCGTGAATTAAAATGTTAAAATTTTAAAATTATATTACTTGTATCAGGCGAACCGTAATGGAACCATTAAGTTGGGCAATTAGTCGAGTTTTAAAGAACAAACCAACCGATCCAAATCACTATCTAGCACCTTAACTTTTAAAATTGAAATATAATAATAACGCATATGAAGCCTGGAAGACGAATTCTAAAGTAAAATAACAAGGCACAAGAATTTCTCAAAAATTGGTTTCATTTATTTTTTAACGACACTCTCGCATATTTCATGTTGTTGTTTAAAGTTTCATGTTTAAACAAAAAATATAAATTTATAGCTACTTACGTAGAAAAACAACCAAATTGATGAATTATTGAGCCGAAAACACAATTTTGTTTCAAAACAGTTAAATTTCCAACCCGAAATATAAGATTTGAACAAAAAGGTTCATTTTGAACAACAATAGTTGAATTTTGTACCCAAATATTTTTTAGTTTAAAATTCAAATTTTTTGTTTAAAAGTCATCCTTGTTGTTTGAAAATAAACTTTTTTGGTAAAAATACGCCTTTTTCGCTTAAAGATTTCACAATGTGGTTGGCAATTTTTTCCTTTCAAAACTGAAAAATCTCTCTTGGTTTTAAATTCAAATGTTTGGTTGTAAATTCGTCTTTTTGGTTTAAAAATTCATCTTCGCAACTGTTCGAATGTTCGTATTTAAAAAATACACGAAGCCTTTTAGAAGACGAATTCTAAAGTAAAATCATATGTCACAAGATATTATAATAAATCTGATTCGTTTATTAAGTAACAACACTTTTATACATTTTCTGTTCCTTATTGCAGCAAAAATAATGAAAATTCAACCAAACAGTTGAATTTTCAACTAAAATAATATTAACTTTCAACCAAAAATGAAATAGTTAAATTTTTCAAGTAAGAAAATCAATGCTTATCAAAAATTGCACTAATTTATGTTTTAGCCAGAGGAAATTTTTATTCCATATCAAAAACACAAATTTTCTACAAAACAGTTGAATTTTCTACCCAGAAATATGCATTTTCCTCACAAAAAGTTCATTTTTTGCCAAAATCTGTTTTGTTCGAAAATTAAACAGTGTTGTTAAATATTCTTTTTATCGGCTGAAAAATGCAACTTTTTTTTAAATTCAACTATTTGGTTTAAAAACTCAAAAATATTTGATAAAAAATACTCCTTTTTCACTTAAAAATTCAACAATGTGGTCGAGATTTTCTTTTTTTTAAAAATCTTTCCTGGTTGAATATTCAACTCGTTTGTTGAAAATTCGTCTTTTTGCTTTTAAAATTCATCTCTAGGTAGAAACTTCATCTTTTTTGATCAAAAACGCAACTGTTCGGAACTTCCTCGCTCAAAAAAACTGTTTGGAACACGAGACACCAGAATTAGTAAAATTATCTTTACTGCAGTAAAAATATTGCATTTTCAACAATATACATAAATCTTTCACCAAATAGTTAAAATTCCAATAAAAAAAAGATGCATTTTTTAACAAGGAAATTAATTTTCTGTTAAAAAAGGCGAAGTTGCATCCAAATATTTTAATTTTAAACGAAAAAAGATCAGTCTTCAACAAAAAATGGAATAGTTAAATTTTCAGATATAAAACTTAATTTTCATCGAAAAATGTTGAAAACTCATATTTTCAGATCGAAAATTCAAAAATACGGTTTAAATTTTTTACTTTCAGAAGTGAAAACTCTTTGTCGTTTGGAAATTCACCTCTTTCATTATAAATCGGTTTGTTTGGTTTAAACATGCATCCCTGGGTAGAAATGTTTTCTTTTTAATGCAACGGTTCAGAATTTTCGTACATTCCTAGTTTGTTGTTGCAGAAAAATACTGCTTTTCTTAAACAATATAGATGTATTTTCACCAATTAGTTGAATTTCTAACAAAAAAGATGAATTTTTAACCAAGAATATTAATATAAATTTTTAAAAATACGAATTTTCAACATTATATTTGAATCCCCATTTTTATGAACAAAAATAATTACATTTTCTAAACAAAAAGACGAGTTTTTAATAAGAGTTAAATTTTGAACCAAAAAATATTTTACAATCATGCAGGAAAAGAATGACAACCAAATTCAACCATTTTCAGACCAAAAACACCATTTTTCTATAAAACAGTTAATCAAATAGTTAAATTTTAATTCCAAAAATATGAATTTTTAACTTAACTGATTTGTCTAAACCATCCTTTTTGCTCAAAAAAGAAACTGCTTTTTCAAACATTAAACTTATCGGCTTAAAAATTCAACTATGTATCTAGTAGAAAATTCAAGTATTTGTATGAAAATAAACTTTTTGTGAAAAATTCATATTTTCTGGTCGAAAATTCAACCATTTGTTGACATTTTTTCTTTTAGAAATGAAAAATCTCCTTTGAAAATTTACAACATTTAATAAAAATTTTACTTTTTAGATAATAATTCGTCTCTGGGTAGAGATTCATTTTTTGTTGTTGTTAGAAATGCAACGATTCAGAACACATTCTTCGTTTTCTAGTGCATTAAAAATACTGAATTTTCAATAATATTTATGAATTGTTCACCAACTAGTTGAACTTCCAACGAAAAAGTGTAATTTTTGATCAAAAAGATTAATTTTAAAAATTGGCCATTTACAAAAATGGCGAATTTTCAGCCTAATAGTTGAATTTTCAACTAATATAAATTTTCAACAAAAAATGGAATGGCTAACCGGATGAATTTAATTTTATAGAAAAAAGACGACTTTTTAACATTATAGTTGAATCTTCATTTTTCTCAACAAAAAAAAGATTGTACAATCAAGAAAGAAAACTATGACAGTCCAATTCATGAATTTTCAACCAACATTTTTTTTGAAAAAATTAAACTTTTTCGATTAAAAGTCATTTTTTATGCTTGAAAATTAAACTGTTTTTTTGTTCTTGAAAATTTCTCTTATCGGCTTAAAATTTTTTGTTAAATATTCATATTTTTGAATGTAAAATTCAACAATTTCTTTGCAATTTTTTTCTTTCAAAAATGAAAAATCTTTCTTGGTTGCAAATTTTTCTTATTGGCTTAAAAATTAAATTTTGTAGTAGAAAATTCAGCCATTTGTTTAAAAATAAACTTTTTGTTGAAAATTCATATTTTTGGATCTAACATTAAACAATGTCTCTGAATTTTTTTACTTTCAGAAATGTAAAATCTTGGTTGAGAATTACAGCTATTATGTTAAAAATTCGTCTTTTTAGTTTAAAGATGCAAGGGTTCAGAATTTGTTCACTTAAAAAAACGAAAATAGTCTGAAACACAAATTCTAAAGTAAAATATCAAGTTGCAATATTTTCTAAAAAATTAGCTTTATTTATTTTGTCACCACACTTTCGTACATTTCTCGTTTGTTATTTCAAAAAATACTGCGTTTTCAACAATATAGATGCATTTTTCACCAGTTACTTGTATTTTCTAGCAAAAAGATGAATTTTAAGTTTTAAAAAATTGTGAATTTTCAACATTATAGTTCAATCCTATTTAAAAAAAAAAAAAAAAAAAAAAAATGAAATTTCCCAACAACAATGACGAATTTTTTACAAGAGTTACATTTTCAACCAAAAAAGATTTTTCAATCAAAAAATAAAACAATGACAACCAAATTCATGAATTTTCAAGTCAAAAAACAATTTTTCCACAAAACGGTAATTGAATTTTCAATCCACCTAAATATTTTTTCGTTGAAAATTTAATTGTTATGTTTAAGACATTATTTTTTGTTGAAAAATGAACTGTTTTGTAAAAAATTCGTCTTTTGGTTTAAAAATATATTTCTGCGTACAATTTCTTCATTTATTTTTTCAATACAAAGATTCAGAATGTTGTCGCTTAAAAATCCGAAAATAGCCTGAAACACAAATTCTCAAGTAAAATAACAATATACAAAAATTTCTAAAAAATTTGCTTCGTTTATTTTGTAACTACACTTTCGTACATTTCTCGTTTGTTATGGAATAAATATTTCAGTGCAGATTTGTCGCCGTAAAATAAGGATCATTACAAAAGAAAATGGAATGGAAAACTCATGAGTCTTACAATTAAAGATGATCGCTAAAAATCATGGCAGTGTTCTTTTAATCTAGATTTAACTTTAACGTTCCAATTTAATATACATAAAAACCTTAACCATAATTTTACTATTGAATCGCACACATCTGTTTTTTATACCTAAAATTTAAAGTTTCATTACTCGAATGTAGAAAAAGCGCCGCAGGGCAGTGTTGAATCTAGGCGTCAAAATAGTTCAAAAATCATTAACAAAAAAAAAAAAAGACCTAATGAAAAACAAATGTATAGTTCAATAGTTTATTTTACATAAGTACAAAACGGGCAGTTATTTTGAAGAGCAAGTAAAATTTCTAGTTGTGAGTATACGCAATTTACGTGAATCTGTGCAGGGTTTTTAATACGTTGTTCAATTCGCTGTTCAGTTTTCCGATATTACTTTTTTCAGATAATTGGCAATGTTACTGACTTTTTTCTCATAAAGGATTGCTTCAACAGTTTGTTATTAATTCAAGATATCGATGATAAGGCTTGCAGATTTACGCCAGTAGGCACGCTTTTACAAATGGTCGAATTCAGTTGTTATTCTGTGTTGTATCAGTATTTACTGTTATTAATATAAACCTCGTGAGACTATGACTGATCACGTCTGCATCGAGAGAAAGAAATTATGTGCATTTAAGGTATCTATTATAATTTGGTTCGTTGTCAAGTTCTATTAGGTCTAAAAATTAATTAATATTTCCGAGGGGTTGAAGAGCTAGAAAATGGTGCACCAGAATGAAAAAAAGAAAGAAAAGAAAACAGTTATAATTTCAACTTTGATTAAGACTTAAAAGACATACATCAAAGTAAAGGCACCAAATTAATTTGTAGACCTAGTATTAACAGGAATATGTTAGCCTTCTCTCGTGATGCAAAGCGTGATTCTTGAGGAATTAAAAATGATAATTCAGGTACCAGCATTACGAAAACGACAAACTAACACATCAAGTATAAATTATCTAAATTTTAAAATACATACCAGTCATAGGAAAGCGTAAGTGCGTCTTTTGGATAAGACTCGTATGAATTTGGGTATAATAGCCAACGTATCAAAATATACTTCTGTATCTAAGTTTGGTTTCTATCCTGAGAGAAACGAGAGAAAATTAGCTTAATTCGGACGATTTGCACTTTGACTAAAACGTGGAAGAACGGAGTAGTGAGATGGTTAATTAATCTAAGAGTTGGACAGGCTTTTGTGAGATATTAAAACATATCTGTGTACGTCAAAAATAAATTCCCGGTTTCCGGTGCATTTTCACGAATGCGCTACAACTTTTTTTCTTTCTTCTTCCTTTCAGTACAAGTTCGATTCCTCATCTTAAGATGTTTTCAACACTCTTCTCAAGCTACTCGGTTATCAATTACTTTAAAACTTTGAGATAACCTAGATACTTAATTACAATTCCTGTTTACGAAAAAGTCGTGGGTACGCATTGTGTCTCCTTAGAGAGTGTCCTACTTCACTACTTGCACAGGCCTTCTCTCTCTCTTTCTCTCTTTCTCACTTTAGATTGAATATTCTTCGAATTTTTCGATCTTAGCCTTTTCAGTTTCGGATTCATCCCGGGCAATGAGAAGCGTATGTGACAGACCACACGTAACAGCAGTTATGTACAGTCCCTCCAGGGCTTTAACTTCCATGGGCGTTGTAGACGATTTTCGCATGTCGCCGAAACCCTGTAATAAGAAATTAAATGAGAATTCGTCCCTTAAAGATAGAAAGGTGCGAAAGCAGGCCTCACAACAGTCCCTATGGAATATAATATAGAGACTAAAGGATACTACTACTTTTTTTGGGCGCACACAAACTTCGAACGGGTCAAAAGTAAGTAGTTTCTCATGAACACGAACTCCGCTCAAGGGGCTTGAAAGTGCCCCCCCCCCCCACACTCCGAATAGAATACATTTCAAATTATGTTTCGCAAATTTGTTAGATTTTAAAATAATTCTAAAACAACACATTCAATTTTAAACAAATTTTGTAATGTATTATTTATAAATGCAAATTACAAAGTACATATTATTCAGGCAACATATTTACACATGATAAGGGTTAACAGATAAAAATATGGGTAATATGATAGTTTTTCGTTCCTATAAATATATCTTTGGTCAACTTTTTGTTTTTTCTAATTGTTAAACAATTCTTAGACATACACTGCCGTGCAGTCTTTGGACACCTTTTTTTTGATGACTGAAAAAGTCCACTTAATTTTAGTTATGTCAGAGCTGAAATTTGTTCTCTAAATGGTTGAATGAACTCAAAATTCTCTACAAAATGAGCCTAGGATGAAGCCAATTTGTATATTTTTTAAGTAGATATTGAAAAAATAGTGTAAATTTCAATGTTTGTTTACATTTGCAATAACTTTCGCAATAATCAACATTTTTTAATGTTCTTCGGCTTATTTTGAAGCTATTTATACACAGTATCACAACAGCTTATTAGCATAGAACAACTTTAAATTCTTGCACAGTGATAAGACATTTTTTTAGATTTACGCTTATAAGCTTTTACGTTACTATGAAAAAATAGCTTTAAAATAAGCGTAAGAACACTGATAAATATTGATTATTGCGCAAGTTATTGAAAATGTAAGAAAACATTGAAATTTACACTATTTTTTCAATATCTACTTAAAAAATAGACAAATTGGCTTCATCCTGGGCTGGTTTTGCACAGAATTTTGAAAGCATTCAACCCTTTAAAGAGAAAAAATATCAGCTCTGACATAATTGAAATTAAGTGGACTTTTTCCGTCATTAAAAAAAAGGTGTCCAAAGACTTTTTCACGGCAGTGTAATTTTCCATTTTTTCGGTATCAGCGTTAAATAATGTTAATTAAATAATGTATTAAAGAGTGATTAGAAAAAAACTATTTTAAAATCTTATTATTACAGTTAAGATATAACAACATATGTTTATAACTTTGTCAATGTAAAATTCATTTAGTATTAAAACAAGTAATATTTATAGTGTTTTTTTGGTAAAAACTCTTCAATAATTAGTCACAACTTAGTCACATTGTTTCTAATATTTTTTAATCTTGAAAAAATGAAAAATTTTGTTTTGAAATCTTTTATGTTATTTTTCGAAATTTTAGGAAATTAATTTTCAAACAAAAAGATTACCATTCAACCAGTTGCATTTTTGAGCGTAAAATAAGAGACTTTAAACAACAAATATGACGTTCAAACAAAATAGATCAATTATTTTCAACCAAAGAGATAAATTTGGTACTTTTTTGTGAATTCTTGTAGAAAATACAAACTACAATAAAATACAATATACAGTGTAAGTTTAAGTGTAAGTGTTTATTCCAAGTGCAACTTGAATTGTTTTGTTGAAAAATTTGTTTCTTGTTTTTTTTTCTTCTTGAAAATTAATTTCCCTACTTAAAATATAACTATTTAATAATTGGTTAAAAAATTACTTTGGTTGAAAATTTTGACCTTTTGTTATAAATCAATCTTCTGGGCTGAAAATACTTATTTTTGTGGAAAACTTAATGATTCTAGTAAAAGACTCATCTATTTATTTCAAAATTCATGTTTTTGACTACAAATTTAACTATTCTATTGTTATTTGACACTATATTTTTAATTTAAAATTCATGTATTTTTAATAAAATTCGTCTTCGTTAATAAAAACGATTCTTCTATTCCATTTTTCTTTGAAAATTGATATTTTTTTTTTTAAATTCAACTATTTCGTGAAAAAAATCTTTTATTGGCATTTGTTAATACAAATATTTTGTTCAACATTCATGTATTTTTAATTTTGACTTAAATTTTTTGGTCTACATGGTCTAAAATGGTAGAAAATTCATCATGTTCGTTAAAAAAAACTACTTCATTCAAAATTAAAATCTTTTCTCAAAAATTCATCTTTTTGTTTAAAATTTATTTATTCGTGAAAAAGATTGATCATTTTACTTAAAAATCCATTAGTTTGTTTGAAAACTGAACTGTTTAGTTAAAATGGGTCTTCTTTAATTGAAAATTCAGACTTTTTTGTTAAAAATTCATATATTTAATTTAAAAACTGTCTTTCTTGCTAGAAAATTAATTTTCCTGTTTTAAAATTATTCATCTTGTTAAAAAATCCATTTTTTTGCTTAAAAATTCAAGTATTGCAATTAACTATTGATAATTTTAGTAATTAATTCCATCTTTTTGGTTGGAAATAAAACAGTTTGGATAAAGGTTAAATTAAATTTCTTGGAAAAAATCTGTTTTTTGTGTAAGAATAATTTTTTTAACTTTCCATTTTTGGTTGAAAAGTGATATTTTTTAGTTCAAAATTCATCTATTTTCAAAATTCATCTATTTTGAAAATTGATCTTTTTCAATTGAATATTCAACTTTTCGATTGAGAATTAATTTTTTTTTTGAAAAATCGTCTTTTTAGTAGAAAATTAATCCTTTTGGTTGAAAATTCATGTATCTTTTTGAAAGTCCAAACTTACACTTGAAAAGATAGGAATTTTAAGCGGTCCAAGTTAATTTTTAATATAGTATTCATATTATTTTACCTAAATATGCACTAAATTTCAAGTATAAGTAGGTGAAATAAAAATGTGTTTGAATTTTTATTCAAATTCATGTAATTTAGAGTCAAATTCGAGAAATGATTGAGTAAGTTCTTAGCATTATTTACTTATTTTTTTAATCTTTCGGCCTAAATTAAAAAGAATTCCCGATTAATTATTGAGAACTCATACTAAAATCCCTTACCATTGTTACATCGCTTAAAAATTCCTTGGATTTTTTTTGTAAACTTGAAAAAACTAATTGAAATAAGTAGAATTGAGAAGAATTCAAGAAAATTAAAAAGAGCATAAGAATTCATGATTAATTATTAAGAATTCAGGGGAATTCCACAGAGTAATTGTAAATCTCTTTTAATCTTTGAAATAGTACTACGTTGTAACTCAAGAGATGACTAATTACTATACAATTAATTCAAGTTAAATTTAAAAGAATTCAAGTGAAATGCAAAAGGTTTAAAAACGATAATTAAAGAGAATTGAGTTAATTTAGAAGACTTCAAAGGAATTCAGGATAAATTAATAATCGCTCAGGGCGAAGTTTAAATATATTGCAAAAAATATTGAAAAATCTCTTTAAATCTTTGAAACACTGTAATATCCTTCAAAATATTGAAATTTAAATAATTCTGGAGATCTTTTAAAATTTCATCAAATATTGAAAATTCTCTGATATCTTTAACATTATCCTAAAATATTAAAAATCCTTCAAAATCACATTAAATTACTGAAATTTGAAATATTACATGTAATATTTCAAAATAACCTAAAAACTTTTTAATCCTTTCAAATCTTCTGAAATATTTGAACACTTTTAAAGATCTTGAAAATACCAAGGAATTTAAACAAATGCCTTAAAATATTTTAAATCCATTAATATTTATACTAATTGATCCTCAGGATCAAATACATAAAAATGTTTAAAAATTAAAAAAATGAATTAAATACAATTGAGTTAAATTCAGAAGAATTCAAGTAAATTACAATAATTCCAAGGAATTCAGGATTAATTAACAAGAATTCAGGGAATTCATCCTACTAATTTCTAATAAAAAAAAGTGCCTAATAACTAGAAAACAATTCAAAATAATTCACATGAATTGGAAATAATTTTAAAAAACGATAAAATTCCATTCATTTCAATTAATCCTGAGTGAATTTAAAGGAAATGAGAACTATTCAATGAAATTGATTAAAAAAATCAAGCTGAACTTAAAAAGCAATCGAGTGATTTGAAAAAAATCAAAAATAGATGAGGATCATTTAATAAGAATTCTGGGTGAATTCCAAATGAATTGCAAAAAATATTTGAAAATCTCTTCAAATCATTGAAACTATACGAAATCCCTCACTTCTTGCGATCACATAGGTTCTTTGAAATCGATAAAATTCCCTTAAAATTAAGAAAAATACTTTTTATCCTTTAATATTTTTATTAATTGAACCTCAGAATCAATTACATAAAATCTTTTAAAAATGAAAAAAATGCAACTAGGTAGAATTGAGTAAATTCAGAAGAATTCAAGTAAATCAAAAAAATTCAAAAGAATTCCAAATAATTTAGTGTGAATTGTAGGAAATAATTTCAAATCTCTTTAAATCTTTGAAACCCTACGAATTCAGGGTGGTCAATATTTTTAAAATTTTTTCTTCCCGGCTTTCTTCTGGTAAATGTTCGTAATTTTTCCCGGTTTATAAAAAATTAACTCTCTTTGTAAAACCCACAGTTTTTCACACATATTATCAATTGCGGAAGTAGATAAATATCAGCAAACCTTTTTGCAAGAAATTGTCTATAATTGTCCAATAAAGGATAATACAGAGATGCGTTTTATGGTACAGTAGCAGTATTAGCACTATTTTTGAAACAATAATTAATAATTTCACATTGCAAGTGTCTAAAATTTAAAAAAAAAGAGTATACGAACGACTTTGGACAATTTAACTAGAGAAAGGAGTTTAAAAAAATGTTAAAAATGTAATATTTTAAGATTAAAATTTTCGAAATTGGGCCATTCAAAATTCAGAGGAACTGAAGTTGTATTCCTTATCATTAAAAACGTTCAAGATTAAATAATTAAAGATTGAAAACTTTTAAATTTAAATAATTTTAAATTCAAAGACATTAACATTTGACAATTTAATATTGAAAACTAAATTGAATCTTTCAAAGGCGAAGCTTCTATAAAATCCTCTGAAACTTTTAAAATGTCTTAAAACCTTATAGGTTCTGTAAAATCATTCAATGTCTTCCGAAATTCTAGAAAATTCTTTATCGTAAAGTAATTAAAGTACTTTGACATCCCTTCAAATTATTAAAAATAATTATCCTTGAAATCTTTTAAAATTCCCTAAAATAATTTAAATCCTTTGACATTCCTTGTCACTTTTACAAGCTCTTGAAAATTCCTTACCATTTTTAAAATAACACTAAAATCTTAAGAAGTCCCTTCAGATTATTGAAATCTATTAAAAATTTCTTGGAATCTTTAAAAATACACTAAGATATTTTTAAATAATTCAGAAATAGGTATAGAATATAATATAATGAATAGTGATTAAGCCATGAGACATTTATTGAAAAAAGTGATTATAGTGGCTACTTCATTTGCTACTTTTTTCAAAATCACTGACTATTGGAAGCTCTGATCTTCTTATACATTTTTTTCATTGTTCCATTATGGGTAAAAAATAGGGTACCATAGGGATAAAGGGACTGGTCTGTGAGGCCTGTGCAAGTAATCTAAAACAATTGTAATAAAATGTGTATAGAAAATAAATTTACCAGTTCTCCGTACGTGGGACTGGAACCAAAGGCGATGGTAGAATCATCAGCAGCAAGGACAACACTCGTTTGTGAGCAGCCGACACATCTAATATCCCATCCGGACAGATCCTGATTGGGCGAAAAATTATGAAAAATTAATTCACAGATAATAGAATATTATACAGGATGTCTAGTAAAATCCTGGGAAAAAATTCCCTGACAATTCCAGGGTTATTCCAGGTATCTCAAGTTTTTATCAGGTCTAATTTTTCATAGTATCGAGCCATTGAAACATTTATCTTTTTTTTTTAACAATCGACTCGGTATATGTATACATTTTTGCGAGCTTATACAATGAATAATTTTATATTTTTTATTTTGCATGTATTCAATTATTGTGCTATATTAAATTCAACTTAAGCCGAATCGAAATTCCAATTTGTCAAGAAAAAATTGATATTTAAGAATATGAATTAATTTTAAACCAAGCAGATTAATTGTTTACCAAAAAACAAGTTTTTTAAAACAAAATACATGAATTCTCAACCAAATAGTTGACTGTTCAATTAAAAAAGATGAATTGTCAACAAAATACTTGAATGGAAAAGATTAGTTTTCAAAATGAATGAATGTTCAATTAAATAAGATACATTGAGATATATTTTAAGTTAAAAAAAAAGAATCTCTACTACAGCAGACCTTATTAAAAGAAATTACTTAATTTTCAAATAAAGTGATGAATTTTCATCTAAAATCATGAGTGTTTAACTAGAATAATTGAATTTTCAAGCAAGATGATTAATTTTAAACTAAAACTATGGAATATTCAACTAAATTAGTTACATTCTCAGTCAAAAATAGATCGCAACAAAACAATACTAATTAAGGAAAAACCTTCGAAATTCTAACTTTTCAAGGAAAAATATTGCATTTTAAACAATAAGGATGGCCACAAGATTGAATTTTTCAATTTCCCTGACAATTTCCTGACTTTTCCCTCACATTTAGACGAATTTACCCGACAGAAAAGTATCACAAAAGCGAATAAAGTTTCAATAATCTGCAGTATGGATTAATTAAGGTCAGAACTCAGCAGCGCCACTAAAGAACAACAAAATTCCATATAATGCATATTTTTTGCTCTTTTTTTACCAAAATTTTTTATTTTGCTCTATAATTTTTTGATAAAACAAGGCAGCGCTAGCTTGCCGTCAACTTAGCGGCGCTCTACAAAAATCATTAAACTTAAAAAAAATGACTAAGTTACATTTTTTTGCTTTCCAATGTGCCATGAATCGCTTTTGTAATATCAAACCTTGTTTTAAAAAGCAATCCCCTGTGATGCAAAAATGTATTTTGAAAAAAGAAACTATCTCGCTGGAAAATACTTACAAAATATTAACATGGTATTTTTAAAGCATAACTGAGGAGCACAGTTATTCTTTACCCCTAATCGTTACAAAAACAAACCCCGTGTTTGTATCATTGTACAAACCTGCAAACTGATGCCAAAAATTGATTACATTAACTGCTGGGATTTTTGTGCTCTTTCTTTATTTTCCAATGCCATATCAATCGCTTTTGTAAAATTAACCCTTATGTAAAAAAGCAACACCCTGCAATGAAAACATCTTGAAAAAAAAGTCGATATCTACATAGATGGAATTCAATTATAAAATAGTAAAATGGTACTTTCGAGCGAATTTATTTCTCACCCTGAATCGTTACAATAATAACCCCCGTAATGTATAAGCTGAAATTGCAAACATCTTTTATCAAAAAATATAATTTAACTTTTTCTATACGCCTTTTAATGCCTTCAAACAACTTCCGGCACAACGACTAATAAAGAGAAAAATCCATTTTTATATAATGAACAATCTAAATTTTCATAACGATTAAAACATTTTTAAGAGCAGATTTTTTTTTAAACAACTTTTTCAAATAGTTATTAAAACTATTTTTAAAGAGAAGTTGAAATAAGTTTAAAACCCTAATATGCAATCGTGTGACTAGGGATTCTGGGGATCTACATTAAAATGTCAAATACATTTGTTTTGTCGCTAGTGGCGCCTTTAAGTTGTCTGACCTGATTAATTAACTAAAGGACATTTATCCAAACTGTCAATAAATAAAAAACTACAAATAAAAAACTAAGAATCGAATTCCATTTTTAAGGAATTTCCATTGAAAAAATATTTATATTTAATAAGGAAGTGCTTCCAAAATATTACAAAAAACATATAAATTTCTATTTTCCCTGAAATTTTCCTGAAAACTTTTTTTCCTGGAATGTGGCAATATATGTGAATTATTAACCAAATAGTTTCATTTTCAACCAAAACATTAATTTTCTACCAAAAAATACGATTTTTGAAGCAAAATACATAAAATCTTAACCAAACAGTTGAATTTTCAATGAAAAAAGATCAATGTTTAATCAAGTGGTTGAATCTTGAACCAAAAAAGATCAGCATTTTCTTTCATGCATTTTCTACTTAAATTATAAATATTTAACTGGAATACTTGAATTCATAACCAAAAAGAAGAATTTTCAACCTAAAATTGAATCATTAAATCTTTAGTGAAAAAAATTAATTTTCATACAAAAAATATTCTAATAGAATGATTACATTTTTAGTTTAAAAAAGATAGTTTTTCTACTAAAAACACGAATTTGTGAATTACGAATAAAAATAGCTGAATAAAAGATATAAATTTCAAATCAAATAATTGAATTTTTAACGAAAAATATTGGTATTTATTTCATACGTAGACTGATTATTTACTTTCTCATCAGAGAAGGTTTTATATTTGTGTAAAAGTTGAGCCCCCCCCCCCCCCCTCAATTTTTGTCAAATGTCCACGTTTTGAGACCCCTGAATCCGAAAAACAGATTATTACGAATGTGTCTGTATGCTTGTCTGTTTCCACGATAAATTTTGAAAAAAATAATCTATTAGATTGCCCCTTGGTACTTTTTTTCAGTGTCCTAAACTAAAGGTCAAGTTCGCTATCCAGGTATTTTGGATAAAAATTCCAAAAGTGAGCACATTTTGAAAATTTTTGATACCACTTTTTTAAAAATTAAAAAATTCTCTATGCGGATATTCATAGTATTCAAAAAGTTGAACAATTTATCCCAAAGACTTTTTTCAAAAATTATTAGATTTATAGCATCTAGAAGATTCCAAAAAACACGAAAATGAACATTTTATTTTAAATAACGCACGATATGAACAAAGTCAACAGAAGAAAAATGTTGCGTTTTGTATGCCCTACAAGATTATCATAAAAACTTTTTCGGACAAACTATGCAAAATACGGTAAAATATGATTAGAGAAAAACTGTGCATTTGAAAAAGATGTACAAATTTGTTATCAATCACTTTTCGATAGGATGCGTAGGATGGGCACATTTTTTTAGATAAAATACTGGCCTTTTTCTTAAAAAAGCAGGGTGGCTAAAAATGTTCCATTTGAAGTAATAAAAACTGAGCTGCAAATCATTTTAAGCAATTCTAAGCTAGAAATATTAAAAAATGAACGATTACATTCTTGTTGTAAATTGAACACTTCTTAAATTATAAGTTAAATTATTTTTATTTTAAGAAGTTTTAAAATACTCAAAAAGCATCAAAATTGTATTTAAAAATCTTGAAACATCGACATTTTCTTTTACATTAACTCGAAATTTTAATTAATCTTGAAAAATAAAATAAAATATATTTCCTTAAAATCTTCCAGGTTCATTTTTGACAATTTTAAAAACCTTTTTAAATCTCTTTAAATATTCTCTTAAAATTAATTTGTCAACATAAAGTTATTTTCAATTTTCCAAGAAATGTTAAGAAAATGTTTCTTATTCTTTTGAAGCCTTTCATAATTCTTAAGAAAGATTCAACATTTTGGTTCGAAATCTGCAAAAATCTTATCTTTTTTTTTTAATCAGGCCGTGGGCTATTGTCACAGAAATTGCGGTATAAATAGGCGGATTTTCTCGGTATACGCAAACACTTTCGTTTAAATTATATGAAATAATTTAAAATTAATTTATTATACATCAAGATTCAACAATTTTACTTGTCAATTAAATTTTTTCATATATAAAAACTAAAAATTCAAGATTCAAAGTCTTTTTTAATTGATTATTTAAAAAACTGTTGAAATCAAACTTAAGACTCTTTTTTCTTCTAAAAATTGGTAAAACCTGGTCCAGCGGCTACCCTGATTACATACATAAAAAAAATTAGTACCTGGATCGGTTTCGGGTACATGTTGGCCTCGCCGGTCCTTTTCGTCTGCCCAAAGAGCAATGCAGTCCCGTGAACGTTAATCACGATACTGTACGAACTTCCACAGTGAACAGAGCGTACGCCGCGATTTGGCGGTTCCAAGAATTTTATAAGACGCGGCACTAGTTCATCTTTCTGTTCGCTATGACCTAACCTTCCGATACCCCCGAAGCCCCAAGAGAAGGCCCGGGTCTTGCTGTCAATAGCTACAGTGTGATTATGACCGCAACTAAAGTCAGAGATCTCGACCCGATCGAGGGGAGTGACGTGACCGTCCTTTCCCTTCTCGACATACAAGACAATTCGCTTGGGCGCCTTCTCAAAGTGGAAGCCCATTTTCGTGCTGGTGATGAAGTACTTTCCGTCCGTGTTGTGGCCCAACTGGCCATATTCCGGACTCCCGAACGAGTGCAGACCTCCCTTAATATCTAGGATCATTGAGAATTCGGCTCCACAACCGACTTTGATGATCGGAGGACCGGAGTATTTGACCATCGTGGCTGTCACGACATTCGGCATTGTCTTTCCAATGCCACATTGTCCTAGTTTATTGTCCCCAGCTCCAAAGACAATTCCACGACTGGTCAGAAAGAGGGTGTGACCACGTCCACAGGCAGCTGCTATTACTGTGTGACCTTTCAAGGCCTCCACTTCAGTCGGCTCATCACGACGTTTCATGTCACCGACTCCAAGTTGTCCTGAAAATTTCAAGAAAAGCACTCTGCTGCTAAGTGTTTGAGGACGATTTAGTGTGGATAAGAAGGATTTTATTTAGAATTTAAGAAAACTTAAATGAGATTAAAATAAAATTTAAAATCCTATTTAACGTCCAATAATCGGGTTAATTTGCATAATTCCTGAAAATGAAAACAAGAATTCAACTACCAAATTTGTACGACCACCATCAAATGTTCCTATTGTAAATTGAAAAAATATTTTTAAAATTTCCTAAAAAGAAAAGAATTCTTTGTTTTTTTTTGTTGTATCAAAAACTAAAAAAAAGGAGGGAAATGACACGGCAACCAAAGAAAACCCGTTTCTTCTCTTCTTTATTTCTTTCGTCTTTATTTTTATTATTATCAAATCTTAATAAAAAAAATCATCTTTTTTATTGAAAAATCAAATTTTTGGTTGACAACTCTTGAATTTTATCTAAAATTCGTATTTTTGGTAGTAAATTCATCTTTTTGGTTAAAGATTTAACAAATAGATTTTAAAGTTAAACTAATTTCTTCAAAATTAAAAAAATTCTTTCTTAAATATTCAACTTTTTAGTTGAGAATTCTCGAATTTTATTTAAAATTAGTTTTTTTATTTGTAGTAAATTAATTTTTTTGCTTAAAAATTAGTTTTTTGTCGGTAGAAAATAAATCGTTTTGTTAAAAAATTAACCAACTAGCTGTTAGAGTTAAACTACTTTCTTAAAAAATCAACTTTTTTGTTGAGAATTCTTGAAATTGATTAAAAATTTGTCTTTTTTAGTTAAAAAATTCAACTTTTTTGTTAAAAATTGAACAACTAGGTTTTAAAGTTAAACTACTTTCTTAAAAATTAAAAAAATCTATTCTCTCTTAAAAATTAAATTTTTTGGTTGAGAATTCTGGAATTTTATTTTAAAATCATCTCTTTTGTTGATAAATCGTTTTTTTTTTTTTTTTGTTAAAAATTTATTTTTAATAAAAAAACTTAACTATTCCAATTGAAGATAAATCATTTTAATTCAAAACCTAAGCCTGTTTGAAATTTTTACTATATTGTTAAAAACTCATCTTTTTTAAATGGAAAACTGCTTACGTCAAAATTTAACTGTGTTAATTTTTTTAAAGAATCATCTCTCCTTGATAAACGAATATTTTGGTTAAAAATTCGTTTTATTTTTAATTGAAAATGCAACTTTTTCATTCTTGGTTTCAAAATTCATCACTCTTGGTAGAAATTTCATATCTTTTCGGTCGAAATATCAATTATTACATATTTAAGAATTCATCTTTTTAGGTTGAAAATTCAACTATTTCGTTATTAATTCAAATATTTTGTTTTGAAAACTTAATTATTTAATTACAAATTCCAAATTAATTATTTTAACTGAAAATTTGACTTTTTTGGTTGAAAAATACTTTTTTTGACTAAGAAATCTTTATTTGTTGAAATTTTGTCTTTTCGGCTTTAAAATTCGTCTGTAAAAAAACTGTAAACAAACTGTAACAAACTGTAACAAAAAAATGTAATTATATTGCTAAAAATTCTACTTACTGATTGAAAATTCAACTATTTTGTCCAAATATCATCTTTTTGAGTTGGAAATAAAACTGACTTAAAAAAAATTGTCTCTTTAGCTTTGAAATTTTACAATTCGGTTTAAAATGCAACCCTTTTTGTTTGAAGTTAAATATCGTTTTTATTACAAATTCGACCATTTGGTTAAAAATTCAATTATTTGGTTAAAAATATAATTTTTTTGCAACTTTAATTATTTTGTTGATAATTTAATCATTTTGCAAAAAACTCATTACTAGACAAATAGTTTAGGCCGCATGAAACTTACAATAATTAACCTCACCAGGTTCAGGACAGAAAACTTAAATATCTCAATTAATTAGGTCGAAAGTAATTTATGTTGCAAGAAAAAAATGTATTTTTCGGAAAACTTAAAAAATTTCAATCCTCATAACTTTGCAAAAATGATTACTTTTGTATCTAAACGAAAAAATACGTGTTCTATTTTATTTGAATTTGCTTTTACGCTTGTAAATATTTCTAATTAAACAAATAAAATGACAAAACTTGTTTTTTGATAAAGATGTGATTTTCTTAAACCGTAGTTTTTTGTAAAAAAATTTTCCACTAGGGCAAATCTTCGTTTTGAAGTCGTCGATTTGCCTATTTTTTTATAGAAAATTGTAATTATTAACAATTATGTGTAGAAATTTGTAATTTTCTAACAAAAATATATGTAAATTTACATGATTTGATATATAAATTTGAAATCTTCTATAAAAACATACAACAAATTTTTCATTAGGTTGTTCCAAAGACTTTATTTTTCACAAATAGCATCCCTACAAAGCGTTCCGTTTCTGTCAACACGGACTCTGATTTTTTGCATAACTGAAAAAAATATGTCGGTTTTTGTCGATAATCCAAGTCGGTTTTTGTCAATAAAATATTTCTGTTATTTGAATAAAAATTCGGAATTTTATACAAAAAATGTTTTGTTATAGTGGACGGTGGTCATAATTTTTTATTTTTCATACAAAATCATTAAAATTTATCATTTTTGGCACTTCAAAATGAGTTGGGCCAATTTTCAAAATGACCAACAATCAAATCTTTATTAGATGTTTGATTAATGAAAGACCCTTTTTATAAATCAGATCGCAGGACTTGAAAATTCCGTTCTAGATAATATATACGGTTTTGAAAATCCCGTGAATCTTTTCATAAATCTAATAGAAAAATGGATAATTCACCTTTATCGTTTCTTCCAAATACTAGACATCTATTGTCTTCAGTGACAATGACGCTGTGAGCAGCAGCAGATCCTGAAGCAACTAATCTCACACGGGCCCCTTGTAAGTTTTTAAAAGTATGCGGGTACCACAAGCTTCTTCCTACATTAGCTTTGGCTCCCTTAGGCACTGTTTTGCGTCCAGCCAAGTCCCAGTTAGTCAGACCACACATAAGCAGTGTTCCAGGTTTGCCCCATCCTCCCTGATGAAAAATATTTTCAATTAGAAAAGCATGATTTCAGTTGTTTCAAAAATAAAAAGATTTTCATCTCTAATTCATAGAATTATACAATTTTTAATTCAAATTTTATAAGGTGACAAAAGTTCTTTTCCTTTTATTTTTTAATTCAATTATAACATCAATAATTGAAGAAATACTCAGGATGGATGATCCAAAATGCCCGATTTTCTATCGGTACAGGCAATTTTGGAAAAGGATCAGAATTCTGAGTTGAAATATGAAATAATTTTTTAAGATACGAATTACAATTCTGATTTGATAAAGAATTTTTTATAGAGATAAATTATCATTCTTTACGGAAATTTTCTGTTAAAAAAGTGAAAATTATAATTAATTATAGAAATTGTCTGTTTCAAAGTATAAATTACAATTATTTACCGAATTTTTTTTGTAAAAAAAAGAAAAAAACAACTTGAAACAGGAATTGTTGTTGTAAATTTTCTTTCTATAAATCAGAAATAAAAATTTTACTTTTGTTCCCTGTTATAAGTTCTTCTTTTAAAATAAAAAAATTTCCTTAAATAATTATAATTTAGACTTTAGAACACAAAATTTCTGTAATGAATTATAATTTGCACTTTAGAACAGAAAAACTCCGTAAAGAATTATAATTTATCTCTTTAAAAAATTCTTTATCTCAAATTAGAATTATAATTCGTATCTCGGATTGTTGTTTAAACAATCGAAAATATGTACAAAAGTTACGCAGAAATATTAAAGATTACCAAATATGTTATCTTAATAAGTAAATTTAAATTTATCTAGAAATTTAATTAATATGAGCATGACAGAAAAATACTTCGGGTAAATATTCGTGATTTCTACCAGTTTAGAAAAAAATTCATTCTCTTTGTGAAACCTATAGTTTTTCACATATGTTATCTATTGCGGAAGTCGATAAACATCAGCAAACCTTTTTCCAAAAAATCGATTGACTGAATCATATAATAAGTAGAATAAGGAAAATTTTTTGTCTAATAAAGGAATTTTTGAAACCATAATTAATAATTTCGAATTGCAAGCGACTGAAATTTAAAAAAAAATACGTCAGATTTTCGACAATTTTATTATAAAAAGGAGTTGAATTGTATAATCTCTAGTCAAAGCGCTAAAAATTAAACAATTTTAATTTAAATTGGAAAATCATGGAATCAGTGTCAAAACGTTAAAAATTGTGTAATTTAAGATTCGAATTCGATTGAAAACTAAATTGAATCTTTCAAAGTCAACGCTTCTGAAATTCTAGAATTTTAAATTTGGATTACATAATAAAAATTGCATGAATTATTCTGAGAAAAAATAAAATAAACAGTAATTTTAAATGGGAAACATTAAAAATGAAAAATTTCCAATCCGGAACTTTGAAACTTAAATGAATGTGAACTTCATTTAAAAATTGAAAAAAATTGTAATAACCAAAAACTGTAATATTAAAAATTTCTCATACTAAACCACTTCAAAATTTCCATTAATTGCAGCAAATGTAAATCGCTTAAAAATTAATAATTTTTAAATTGTTAACTACACTTTCTAAAATTCAACCAATTTAAAACCTACGATATAAAACATGTAGCGCTCATCATGAAAATTCATAAATGTTTATTTTAAACTCAATTTTTCATGTTTTATTGAAAATCTTCCTTTGAAATTATTATTCATTCTAGAAATATTTGAATCAAATATATCCTAATTTGAAATGACTTATTTGTTTAAATCTTCAACTAAAAATAGGACAATTTCATGATCTTATGTTGAAAATTATAAATTAAAATAAAGAATACGAAACAATATTGCTATAATGTGCTTTCATTTCTTGAAATGGTACAATTTTAAGTTTTTTGCTTCATATTTACAGCTCAAAGTATTAAATTCAAAATTGACTATCAAGGCTTTTAATATGAAGTTTTGAAATATTTTACTACGAAATGCTCCTGAAATTTTTAAGTTAAAACAGCAATATTTTGAGATTTAAAATTCAAAATCTCCAAAAATTAATTTAAGAAAAAACTTTAGTTTCATGGCCTCAATGATTGATACGGGAATTCCCTGCTCCAAACGGTTATATATTTGGAAGTACATTTTTTTTAAACATGAACACAAAAAAGTCAAATTTTATTGAAATTGAAAGTCTTTCCAGGTTTTCCAGGTAAAGAAGTAAAGTTCTTCCATGTCTTCTTTTTTTGCATCAAATAATGAAATAAATGTTTGTAATAGATTTAAAAAATGAGCCATGTCATTTTTTATTGGTCAAAAATTGTTAAAGAAAACAGAACCATAAATTGAATTTTCTTTGAAATTTTATGGAATCTTTTTAAATTTTTGTAAAATATTTGAAATCCTTGAAATCTTTGAGAAATTTTACGAAATCTTTGAAGTATTTGTGAAAGCTTTCTTTGAACTTCGTTGTGAAATCTTTTGTGTTCGTTTGAAATCATTTCAATGATTGTGTCTAAAAAAAATTAACTTCAAGATCTTCAACTAATAATTTCTTAAATTTTTAAGTCGAATTAAAAAAAATCGACTAACATTCTATATTAGCGAAGAAGAAAATAAAAACTTATAGAATTATAGACAATATTTAAGTCTGTCCATTGCAATCTATAAAATAATTGGTAAAGTCTATGAAAAACGCCTATAAATCTCTTTATTTATTCGGTAATGAGTATTTAATTATATATAGATACATAAAAAAATCTTTCCAGTAGCAAGGTTTCTTTTTAAAAATATGTTTCTTTCATAACAGCAGAGAAAATAGACTAAAATATATAAATTATTTTTCGTGTTAAAATAAGATAACTGTTTTAAAACAAAGAACAAAAATTAATTCAAGGTTCTCGTGAAAAACTCAAGGAGATTTCATGGTTTTCGAGCACGCTGAACACCCACAGTATACCGAGTGCGTTATGACTTTTTCACAAATATCATGTTTCTACTCAGAATTAGAGTAATATAATATATGAAAACATTCTTAATTTGCATATAGAGTACATTACAGAGAAAAATTCCGGCCACTGAATCAAATTCCCGGTCCTTTCCTGTTTTTTTTCCTAGGTGAAAAAAATTCTCTTTCACGTAGACATACCAATAATACAAAGGAAGTCAAGTATAACAATGTTTTTGCATTTCTATAAGATTAAAAAATATCTTTTTTACAAATTAACTATGCAAATGCGTCCGGATATTTACCACAATGAATGGAATGTTTATTCAACAAATTATTGGGTAAAGCTGAATCGAATTGAAAAAAAAACGGTAACATAAAAAGACGCTTCCTTGTGGTGACAAAAAAAAACCGTTAGGACGAAAGTAAAGGGGATCAAACGGAAGAAACAAATCATAAAAAAGGAGAAAAGCGATGAATAAAAGGGATGAATATTGAATACCTCTGGTGGCGTTAATTCGGGAATACTGGAGACGTCCTTAGTTTCGACCTCTTCTTCGGCGTCAGCACCATCCTCTGCAGAATCGGCACCATCCTCGAGTTCAGAGTCGTGTTCACTCGAAATATTTTCCTCTTCATATTCAGTCTTACGTGATTTTCCACGATTCTTAACTGGAGCACTTTTCCTTTTAGTCGACATTTCGATTTTTCAGTTTATTTAATTAAAGGGGTTAAAGTTAAAATGAGGTTACTTTTTTTATTTTTAAAATTTTTTGAAAGGACGCAGCACAAGTGACATTTAACGATGTAATGGCGGTAAGAACGCTCAGGATTTCTGGCTGCTTTATGGCCCGGAGCCGATGAGCATAGCATTGGCGTAGAAAAAAGATAATTCTTCCAACACCGGTTTATTATGGATGGCGGATCTCCACACTTTTTTTTGAATTTTCTATTTTAAAAAAAATTATTAATTTTACGTAATATTTTAAATGTTAAAAATGCATATGGTTAAGCAAGTAAATTTATTTTATTGTTGCTATTTGTTGATTTAAAAAAATTTATCTATTTACAGAAATAAATCAGCAAAAGTAAACATGTGTATTTTAAGGTTAGGATTATGTAAGGGAGGTTAGGAAATATATAGAAAAATTATTCCCGCGAATTTTGAAATACATTCAGGGCTCGCACTCACGCCACTATGCAGGTAGCATTCATTTTAATATCTATTGATGATAAAATTCATCAAAGTTGTACAATAAAAATTTTAAATAGAAGTATTTTTTAATAATAGGAATTATTTTT
>JAAAKG020000001.1:1677273-1689652 GCA_010014905.2 Druon quercuslanigerum | reverse complement strand
TTCTTTCCTAGCTTAATATTTGTGTTTTTTATTTGAAATATCAATCATTTTAGTACGAAATTCATATTTTTTTGTTGGCAATTGCATTTTTTATAATAAATGACCTACACTTTATATTGTTCAAAGAAAATGTGGTTTAAAGACCTTATTTCGGAGGGAAATGAAAAATATATGACTGATATTTTCAATATTACAAGGACTTTGAGTTGTTGAATCGTTTCTACCAATCAGAGAATAAAAACGAAGATGGTATTATTACGTCCTCGTTACGTTGACTTAATGTGAATGCATTATTATTTTATGTTTATATATTTTATATTTAATGAAGTTCTTATCTTTAATATCACTCGTCGACTTGATCATTTACATATTCTGATTCCATCAATTACGTATTTTTATCCCATTCTCCTATCAGTCCATTCTATAATTCTCAATTGACTTTTCACAATATTTTCTTATTTTCCCCCGATAGATCTATTCTTTTATATCATTTTGCTTAGTGATATTTCTTGCTGATAATTCTATCCTTTCATATCCTCAAAGATATTCGTAAATAAACGCATCGCAAAAGCCTGAAAATAGACCGACTAGAAAGAAATTAATGAAATAACAATCGATACAGAAAAATGTCATTCTTATAAAAAAGTAGAAACAATTTATATAGGATTTATGTTAATAGAATGGAGTAGATTTGTAATTTATTAGGACAGAAATGGATGAACTTGAACACAATAAGAATAAAACGAGATAGAAGTCTATGAGTGTGATTCGATTAAAGTAGATTATGATAAAACGAGATAGAATTAAAATCAAGAAAATAAGATAAATACTTAAGACTTAAGAATTTAAGGTATATCGCTGTGGCATATGAGAATTGCGTGCAGAAAAATCCTATTGAATCAATAGACCTAGTTCAAAAGTAGATATTTTATTGATTCAAATAAAAAAATTCTGTGAAACAGTACTTAATTCATTACGATTTAATAGTGGTACTATGAATTCTATAATATACACGTTTCAATAAAGAAAAGATCTGCTTTTGAGAGAAAGATATTGAATCAATAGCATTTTTTCAGTATAAAGATGAATATCAAACGATATTATTTAAATAATAAATAGCAAGCTAAAGACAATAACAGGAAAGTCAGACACTATAATAGAAAAAAAATTTAAGGGGTCCACGGTCTAAGCATATTAACTCATATTTCAGAAATTTTACACGGTGAAGGAAAATAGTTGTTATTTTTGCAATTAACAATATTTTTATCATTTTAAAATGTTTTTTGTTCATTTACTAAAGAAAAATAATACACGTTAGTTTTAAAACATTTCAATCAAAATTGTGCGTTATCTGACAATTGAAAGCTATTCACATGTGATCTCTCTTTTCCCCGGCTCGCATGCTTCTGCGTTGTTTTTTAAGCTGAGGGCAAGTTTTATGTGTCAAAATGTTTGGAAACGCAAACCGAACATAGATGTGATTGCAAAAATTTAAAATAGTTTATTGCAAAAATTCGCTGAGTGTTAAAAATAGGGACGTGTCGCTCACCTTCGTCTTTGCAGCGATATGGAGAGGACAACACCGAAGGTGACGTAAAAGTAGCCACAAAAAAGTTTCGACACGGACATACACTTAACCGCACACAATGACATGTGTCTAACTGCCCTATTCTACGAGTAAACTGAGCCGCTGTGAGAAAAAGCACGGATTTACCATAAGACGCCATAAGAAGTTAACAGGTTTAGACTGCGGGCCTATGCTCTAGATACCAAAACGCGATTTTCAAAAATCCATAAAAAAATAAAAGGAATTTTGCCGTTTCGCTTGCGGGATATTAACTGCATGTAAAAAATGTAGCAGAAAAGACAAAAAAAACAATTACGAAAAAAATGTCAGTTAACAGGTGTAGACCGCGGATCTTACAATTAATATAATATACCACTGATGCTTAGAATAAAGTAGAAAGAAAATTTGAAAAAAAAACTATAATATTGGTGATGTACGTAGAACACAGCTCTCTCCCGTTCAATTCTTTTGCCGTTCTCAAAAGTTTGATTATAACAAGATATATATGCAATTATGCAAGGAATAAGGTTTTTGTAAATGAATATCTTCTCGTAAAAGATGACAAAGATAAAAGTTTGTATGACAATGACTAATATAATTTAAAAAATCCAAATAAACAAATAAACTAAGCAGTTATAACGTGATCGTTAAATGGTCAGTAGCTAAAATTATACATTTTTCTGATCAGGTAGTTTGTTCTCCATAAATTGGGATAGATTTAAAAATGCAGGATCCTTTAAACACAATCGGCATCAAAGATTAGTTGAGATATACTTGCTATTCCAATACGCATTTTAAGTTGCATTGAGGTTTATGATGCATGCATTATCTAAAGATATAATAAAGCAGTTTAGGCAATCAAAGATGGTAATACTAATACATCAATACACTGTTGATTATTCACATCCAAGACTTCTCCTTTCAAGGGAGGACGAATCAGCTTAGTTCCATGTGACTGAATAGATGATAAAGGTTGTGTCAAAGAGACTATGAAATTAAACCTCTGATCGAGGATTGCGAGTAGAATGGTGGTATCAATGCTCAAGCAATGTGCAAAATACACAACATGGTTGAAACAAGGGTGAACGTCCCTGTGATTTGATCCTATTAATGTGACCCTCGTGCTAATTAGCGTGAACTGCTGCTGTGGTGATGCCGGATAATCGATAACCACCCAGCGATACATCGCTTATTCCCATCGTGTCTCCATCACACTAGCGATAGCGATGGCGCCGACCGGGGCTCGGGTAGGATCGTTAAGTTCGCTCTAGGTACTGTTTGACCAGTTCTCCGGAACAAAGCCGATGTTACAGGCTAATAAAGGTTGACGAGAGACGTTCGACAGCTAACCAGAAGGACAAAAGCTATACTCAATGTGTATTCCATACTCCATACTCTATAGTCCACTATTCTATAGAATTTTCAGAGTGATTATACCTACGTACAATGTCTCACTATTTCCTACCTAAAACGTGACATCGCAGCATCAGCAACCCTATCAACTTCATTCATCCGCGAGATTTCAATTTCAATATCCCTGTGAAAATTATCATGAATAATTGTCACTCGATACGAATACTTAACATAAGGGATGTACCAGTAAACTTGTATAGAATATAGACCATTCTAAGAAGCTTTCATATTTAATTTGGCTTAGCGTTTATGCATGCAAATTAAAAGCGATGATAATTTATTTTTATCATAAGCGTGTTAAACGACGATGAAGCAAATAAGTCTCTAGGTAGCTGTGCAGTATACACGTATTATTAATTTATCTATGCTACCCTGTGTCATTAAGGTGAGATGTTGAACCTCTGCAAAAGTGGCTGCTCTCTTTAGCAGCGACAGTAAAGTGAGGGAGGCTAATTATAACTGTGAAAGAGGATGGTAAAAGAGAAAAAGAGGAGAAGAGATGGAAGGATAGAGGCAGGAATAGAGGAAGAGAACTAGAAGGTGGCGCAATACTTGGTTGAACAAATTACCTACGTCGTTGCATCTCTCATGTCTCGTCTGCAGAGTTACATTCGCATGTACCTTTACTTCGTGCCTATATCTTAAGTATTTTACGTTGGAAAAGACGTACAAACTCGAGTCTTCGTTATGTCAAGCCAGGTTCCCGGTTAAGTCAGGACAGGTAAAGTTGTCTCGTTAATTCCAAGAGGCACGATAATTACCAATCTTCGTCCATCCTTATTCCTTCTTCCTATCTAAAGCCTCATCCACCTACCCTTTCAACGACGTAACATCTCGTCCTCGACACGGATACATTTACAAAACACATCTCACTTTCTGCCTCCGGCATCCACCTTGAAATGTTCTGCCTTTGTAAATGATAGAACAGGAGACGTACGCTCTGCTGATACTTTTTGCACTAATTAGCTTTGTCTACTTCGTGTTTGAGATCTTCCAGCTGCTGGGACCTTCCAGGTCTTTCTTCTAAGAAAATGCGTCACTCGACTCCGTAACTATTTCGATGAAAGACCATATTGCATAATTCAAAGATGCTCTTTCTCTAATTTCAGCATAAAAAGAGAGAAGTTCTAATTCAACAAATTCCTTAAGTATAATTGACGTCAAGGGAAACTGTAACCTTACTGCTACTGATATATTACATGAAATTTTCCCTGTGTACGTTCCCAAGGATGATCCAAAACTTTATTTCATATTCAATAATCTTCTCTGCAAATATATCCACTTCAAAAAATGCCCTAAAAAATTTTTGACTCACTCTTTTTAAAACGTTCAAGTTGATTAACATTACCTTGTACGTAACTGGCTGCATCAATAGAATGTCGAGTGTATTTTAATAGAGAAACTGTATTCTCAACATGGAACCTAGCATAGGTGACACAAATTCAATAGATTTCCATTCAAGAAAGTGACTCTTTTAAATTGTCTTTATTCAAGGATCTATTTTCATACAATAGTATATCATTACGAGCGATGAAAATTTGTGTACTAAAATGACATGCAGTTACCTGAAATATTTGTAATCTCATAGTATAATAGGTTATCTAAACTGCCATTATAAATGCATGAGCATGAATTGCAACACGAAGTCAGAATATATCTTTAATTATTTATTGACAAATTCCCATTAATGGGCAATATGAACTCTTTCTATGAATAATGCGCTAATACTAAAAATATTTCACTAATTTATTTCAATTTGGCATACATCAAAACTGGCAATATCTACATTAGTATCATATCCATATTCAAACAAATATTATATTAATATTCACATTCATAATCAAATGATCGATTCGCTTAAAAAGTTTTCTTCATCTGCATAATGCAAACCATGGTATCGGTGGTATTTTACTGAGTTCAATTTACCCCCGAGAATGATGTGGCAGAATCGATTAACGGAATTAACGGTCGCTGTTAAGTGGAGAAACTGATAATCTGGCCAATTTGGTCAATTATTCACCTCAAGCGACTTCCACCGAGCTTACTCATTAACTACCACCTCTAAGGACCGCTAAGGACTAAAATAAAGAATTGAATAATTATTCAAGTGAGAAACTATAATTGACAGAAGTTCTGCAAATTCTAAGCCACTTTTTCAACAATAGTTGCATAAATTGTCCTTATTTTCATAATAAATGCCCTACTTTACATTCAGAAATTTATTTAAATTCTCAAATTTAAAATATTGGACTTCAGTGAGTCTAATATTATTTCTCACTTTTACCGAAGGGTGCAAGTGTTATCCTAAACAGGGCTAAGTGGGTAAAAAATTGGGAACGCGGGACACACGTAATTTTGAATTTAACGAATTTTATTGAATTTTATTATTTAAAAATGGATGGAGACCCTTTAGAGTAAAATGGTGCACACCAAATATTTGCTTTTATTGACTTACTATTGCTATTACTGTTTTACCACGCATGCTCCACTTAGTACGTGTTACTGTAGGTCAAGAAAATTTTGATCATTCTTATCCCTCATGGAAAAAAATTAATATCCAGATTTGATGTCATTATTTCAGATGAAACTTTGAAGATTGGAAAAAACGAATTAACTACTTTTTTGACCAACTTAAAATGTTTACATGCTCTAAATCAGACTACGTTAGAACTAGTGTCCTAAACAAACGTTACATATGAAAGAAACATAATTATGATATGAATATTTTTTACTATACATTTTTTTATGAATAATTTTTAAACCAATGTTGAAAATCAAATTAAATAGAAAAAGATCATTATTTTTCTGATAAAACTTTGTATAAATCGCCACAATAAGGCAAGTTTCAATAATAGTAACTTAGAATTAGTAACAAGAAAATTCAGAGTAGTAGTCTTCAGAACTGTATGCAATTATTTCACAAACATAATATACAATAGGAATTGCACAAAGGATGATGCGGACAATGAAATACAAGATTAATTTATGTATTCAGTTATTTCGTACTATAATTACTAATTATGGTTCTCTTAAAGAATGCCTAAAGAAAATAAAGAAAGGGGTAGGTATTTTGCAAGAAAAATCTGGAGAAAATCTGGGACAGAGAAATTAAATATAATAAAGGAATTGAATTAAAATAAATACTAATAATTACTTTTTAATATTCACTTCCGTAACGAATGATTGATCAATGATGAATCAATTTTCTAAGCATGGAATAGTTCAATTTTCAACCGAGAAAATAAATCTACAATTAATAATTTGGTTTCAAAAAGTCGTTCAACTTTCAATCACATAAATAAATTTCTGATCAAAAAAGATAACTTTGTAACAAAATAGTTGCGTTTTTCAAAAAAGAAATAAAGAAAAAAAAAGAATTCTTTGAAATTATCATCAAGAAACGTACTAAATGTTATCTAAGTTTGTAACGTTACTACCACTGACCCTCCTACCACCTCAATTACCAGTCATATTTTTTAGCATGATCTCCTACCCCCTCAAAAGGCAACGTAGTTTATGGACGACATCATACTTATTACTGTAAATTACTTCAAAATACGAAAGAGGAAGAGCTATGTATCACACATTTAAATCATTAATTACTCAATTAAATTTTTTCCGGTGATATGTTGAGAAAAACATTGAAAAATGTCCAGATATGATTATGAATAATTGGCTCGCTTACTTTTGCCGTCGCAATTTTCAATTTTTAGGAAGCGATAAAATTAGATAAATGAATCGAAAGCCGCCGATTATACACGTGGAGTAGTCAATGTTCCATGACATGGAAAGCTGATCACAGAAAGTGACTGAAGTGGCTTCCATTGGCGCGGATGCATGCTTCCGCATGACGTAAAGGAGATACGTTCGTTCAAACAACCCTACACCGCTTGACGAGCCCCATTAGAGACCTTTTCGAATCGCCCTCGATATAACCGGACTTTGGCTTTGTTAAAAATTGACTCTCCACTTTCGTACATACTTCCATCTAAAACCCACGTTCGATTCAAAGCGATTGTCCACCTATTAAAATAAAACAAGAGTTTCACTCTTTTTCGTTCCTAAACTTTGAAAAGCTTCAAAAAAGATTGCTGTTTGTAAATCTTTGCTTCATTTTCATTTATACAACGAGAGAACTTGGTGACCAGTTCTTTTATTCAAGCTATACAGATTGAGAACATTTCCAGTCAAGCAGTTAGTGCAACTTCAAGTTACAAAATCATTCGCCTCTTGAATATATTGGTTTTCAAAGGAAATATGACGACACTATTTTATGTTTGAGGAAAGAAATCATTTCCGCGAAGTAATTAGTATTTGAAATTTAAGGTTGTTTTTAAGCAAAATACAACCTGATTGAGATATTTAAGTTTTTTACTCACTATGATGAACTTACTTGTCCGGGTGATCCACGACTCGTCCTCATACCTGTTTCAGCCCTCGATCGTACTTTCAGTCTGATCCTTGTGCACCCTACGTGATGACTGTAGGCAGTCCCCCAGTCCAGCGCACTATTACCCTTTTATTATATTTTGCCTTACTAGAGGAAACCTATATACATGCATAAAGTAATTGAGAAGTTCATAGTTCCATAAGGCACTAAAAGTTCCAGCATTCGCTTTCTCATTCCCCTAGTCTCCTATCACGTACTTTATGCACATAGGTTATGCCTAAAGCATGTGTGAGCACAAGTCATGGGCTGTCTATTTGACCTAATTAGTTAAATTATTACTACATTTTTTTCAAAATATTTAATTTTTGCATTTTTTTCAAAAAAAGAAAAGATTTGTCAGAACAGATTTGGCGTTTAGCGCCAAGTTTGAGCGAGCCTACAGCACGCGGGTACGCTCGCACTTCGCACTCGTTATCGTACGTTAAATGCTTACACTTTAACTACATTTTTTCAAATATCATAAATATTATAAATTAAATCGAAAACTGCGATTTAAACTTCTGAGCAAGTTCAGTCATAAATTGTAACTGAAATTGTTTTCGACTTGTTTTTAAAGAAGGTTCTCAAAGCACCTAATGCTTTGACGATTAAATTCTCATTACGAAACTCGCGTTCAATAATTTGTGTCCAATTGAAAATCTATATTAAGATAGTTTATAAATCTTGTTCAAAACTACTAAAAACAACGCTTTAAACTTACGCATTTGTTAAAGAACAAAAATTGCATATTTTTGAAAATGATCCAACTTTTTGAATTTTTGTCTAATCGAAAAATTTAACTGGGATAGTTTCTAAATATATTTAATATCCAGTGACGAATGTGGATGAAATTTCCTAATCTATCAGAAAAATATTTTTTTCTATTTTTCTGAATAGTTTCAAAATTTTCAAAAGTATATCATTTTTTTGATTCTCTTAAAAATTAAAAATGTTACTGAGATAATTTGCAAGGCTTCCACCTATCTATAAGAAACTTTGACAACAGTTAGTAACATTTCAAGAAATTTTTTTTTTCAAATTTTGAAAATGTTCTAATTTTTTTAATTTTTGTCAGAAACTTCCACTTAACAAACTTAACCTTCATTTTGGGAACCTCAAGATGTATGTCGAAGGCTGACTCGATTGGACAAATCCTTCAAAAGTTTGCGCGGCTACAACTTTCAGGTAACCATACATACAGATATAAATTAAATCAAGAAATTGGATTAATTTATTGAGTTCAACTTTATCCTCTAAGCTGAATTTTTAAAACATGGAATGCGAAATATGTATAGCAAGACCGACTTTTTTATTTTATTCAATATTCTTGCTTGCAATCGTGCTAAAATTGGTGTGAAATTAATAAACGCCAAATCATATTTGTAACCTCGAGAGTTTTGCATCGGAAAATTAATTTTTTTCATTTTCTCGCGAACGATAAAAGATATCGTGAAAGTGTATCGGTATTTTTTTTAAACATTCTTAAAATATGCAGATTTTTTTCTCAGAATTTTGTCATAGAAACTAGCACCAATTTTTTGATTTTACGACGGATTTCAAAAAGGACAATTAACTTCACCAGAATGAGCAATGGAGTCGGGATGATTAAATATTCGGTACCAGTTATAACAGAAAATGAAAGAAATCTGCGAAGTGTTTCATTTATTGCACTTTGATTCATAACACTCAATAAGAGTATTTTATTACCGGGATGCTACTTTTGCAATATCTATATAGTCTTAGATATAAAAGTGAATTGAGAATGAAGGTATTGGAATTTTTATATAGAACGTTGCAGAACTGGAGCGTAGAAGAAATCAGGAGGGTGTTTACTGATATTTTACAGACGATAAGCACAATATCGTTTGCTATATGAAGCAGAAAAGACGAGCATTTATTAAAAGAGTGTCATACCTATACGGAAAATAGGTGATAAACATTATATCGCATTCTTTTAAAATGATCTAAAAAATAGTTGTTTTCTACCATGTCGTTTTTGGAATTTAATTGGCATTTAGGATTTATTTGATCAAACTGTGGCTACTTCATAACTTAGTGGAACTACCTATCAAAAGAATTAACAAACGGCTTCGCACTATTCGAATTAGTAGTTTTCTGCTAATTCAGGTTTACAGAGTACCTTCCTCTATAGCTCTCGTATTCATTTGTTAATTATTGTCTGATAAAGAAATTTCCCACGAGTAAATTGTCCTGTTAGTTCACTCAAAACATTTTATTCTTTGATCCTTTAGGGTTACACAGACTAAAAATTTCTGCGGGTTTGGTAGTCAAAAGCGTCTTTGTAATGGAACATACTGATCATCAAATTTATTGATAATCAAGTTACTTAAAACCGTTGTCGAACTTCACATAACTTTCTTTATTTAAAAAAATCGATTTAAAACATTTCAGGATCCAAAATGCTTTATCTCAATTTTGGTTTAATATTAGAATTGAAAATAAGGCCCACTTTTGATGTATAGTAATGCCATATTATTAAGTGACACGTGCCCTCCAAAGTTTGACCATAAAATTCATATGGTAGTGGTCGGAATTCCAGTGGTTTCAAGCGACTTCATGTGAATTCAAGCGATTCAAGTCACTTAAGATTTTTCTAAAGACTTCATGACTTTTTTCGTCTTACTGCTCACTAGGGTGGATTAAAGAATAATTGAAAACCGATAAGTGCCTCGCATTCAAAAGTTTAATTTTTGGTCCCTTATAACTTTTATAGCATAAAATCGCATTTTTGTAAACCTCACAAAATTTAAATAATGTGCAAAAGATTTGCAAACTACCTTAAAATTGTTTGGGAATATAGAATTTTAGTAGTACTTAAGCTTTACCTGAAAGTTTTTTACATGCTCAAAACTTGTAAAATAATGGCTTGGTAAGCTTTTTAAAATTATTTTAGTTACTTGAGCTTTATGAAAATGAGATTTTCTCAGACACAAAAACTGAAAACATTGGAATCTCTTTAAATAAATCAAAATTGAACACAGTAGAAACTTTAAAAAGTGAAATACTTAACTTCGAGTTAAGTTACTAAAGTTAAACGTTAATAATTACAGTATAATCATAACGAGACAATTGGAAAGGTTAGAAATCCGCCAGCGAAATATAATCAGAAAAGTTGAAGCTTGTTTGGATTCGCACTTTGATTTTTTGCCAAAACTTTTGTGCCCGAGAGTTTACTATTTTCATTTTTTTATATCCGATGTATTTATAGCAAGAAAATATTTTTATTTTATTTCACTAATATATTATTTATAACATAAGACTCATTGACGAATAACGCTTTATGTATTTTACAATTTGACAATTTATGTTTAACAAAATAATTTGAAAGTAAATTGCTTCAAATATAGAGAACCTTTGATCCTTAAAATTTTAGACACTTAAATTTAAACTTTGAATGTCACAACTGACATTGCTATATTTTTAAGTTTTTCAATTTGTAAGTAAAATTGTTTAATTATGTTGTATAAATAAAAATTAAACAATGCCCTTTTTTAATTCGGGCAAGCTTAAGAGATATTTAGAGGTTTTGAAAAGATTCCAATTTGATTTAATACTTAAAAAGATTATAAAAAATTTTTAACAAATTTTTAATTTTTGTAAGTTACAAAATAAATTTTTAATGCCATTCAAGGATTCTGAAAGGTTTCAATATAATAAAAACAATTGCTTGAAATTGCTGGGAAAATTTAAAATGATGTTTCGTTTTGACAAAATTAATTTTAAGAGAATATTGAAAATGATAAAAAAAAGAAAAAAATCCAATAAATAAATAAAAATGAATAAGACATTAATTTATAATAACTCGAATAAGCTTAAGTGATATGGGGCATTATTTTTGAACTGCCTCAACTTTAAAAGTCATGTCTTCCGACTGCCTTCAAATTTCCAGAGTTTTTTTGCCTATATGATAATAGTATACCCACAATTATATTATTTTATAAATTATATATTATACTATATTATATTCTATTATTATATACATACTATACTACACTGTATATTATATTATATTATGTTATTATATAGACTTTTACTACCATCCCTAATCGAACAATAGGGGGTGAAATTTGCATCCCCCGGGCAAAGCGGGTGTTTTCAAATGGTGATAACTTCCTTTCTACAAATTAAAATTGAATTTTCTATAAGTGATTACTTAATGGTTTTTCATGCTCTTTCATTCTGTGAAATATATTGTTTTTAATTGCTTAATTTCTATAAAGAAATTGCCATTTAAAATGTTTATTTAACATTTTCTACTCTTCGGGCAGTTTTTACTCTTTTAAAATATTTTTATACGAAAGCTTGAGTTTTTTCCGATAAAAATGTTGTTTGGAATTTTTGCACTAAAAATAGTTATGCAGTTAGTTATGCGAAAATATCCCCTTCCTCACGCGTTAGGGCAGGTCGGCCCGTCCAGCCGATGCACCGACTGACGTTGTTTCGTTCAAATTCGATTAAGTCAAAAACACTTTTCATTGGTAAAGAAACTGTCCTAAAATTAATTCCAGCGGTTCTTAATGCATCGAAAATTTTTGCATATCGTTATAAACAAATTAGGGAACATAAGTATTTTTTAAGATAGCGTTCACCTCTCGCCCCTCCATAATGTTTTTTTGTTGTTGAGATTTTGCTGTATCTTCTCATTATTATCGTCACATGAAACAGACTTGTGAAAGGCTTAAATCAATTACCAATAGTTTAAACTATTCATATAAACAAATTATACAAGATTCGTCCTTTCTTTGTTCTGAGGAAACTGACAGACTATTGTCAGATTATCATGACTGCTTTGAAGAAATCATGTGCAGTGAACCCACTGACGCTTGTCATTTTAGCGAATGCGAATTTTGTCTTGACATTGACAATTTTCAGAAGTACCTGACTGATCTATTGGACGTGAATAGTTTCGACACAGTGACATATCAAGTTTGGCAGCAAACTGATAGAAG